>OZ023324.1:16433409-16609000 GCA_964007375.1 Ophion obscuratus
GAGGAAAAATGAGAGCGCGAATAAAAAAAGAGCACACCGAAGGGAGAAGCAAAGAGGAAGCGAGATGCGCGGATGTACACTGGTGTCGAGTTGTCGCCGTCGTACACGTGTTCGCGCGCATGCACCAGCAGCCAACGTGTGAAAAATTAGCGCATCTTCTGGTAATTAGTTCATTCGTCTGCGCGCTAATTACCCTCTCCCCCTCCGCGCCTTGGCTGTCTTTTTTTCTTCTTTATTTTAATTTCTTATTCGAAGCGTGTCAGGTGAGAAGTTTGCGTCCGGGACGTATCGGTGAGTTTCCTAATTGAGGCGGATATGCATCAGCTGCTAGTGGCAACTGTAACGAGGATCGAAGCAAATATGCAGGGACGATGGCGGCGAAAGCCCGAAGCCGAGAGTATCCTCTCAGCAAGAGAGACAAGGAATCCACCCCGACGTTTGTACGAGTTTGTTTTTCTCCGAGCAGCCAAGGGGATCGTCTCTGAAAGTCGCAGGTGAGAGGATCGCTCGAGGCTTTGCTTGCTCGAGGCTTTGCTCACTGGCTTGCTTCGCGCGCGTTCGCGACTACCTCCGCCGACGAGTTTTTTAATTTATTTATTTCACTTGCTTTTTATTCGCAATTAGAGGGTGTACTTGACGAGCGAGGCCAACGTGAGAGAGAGGACGCAACACAACCGCGCAACGCTACGTCGCCCTTTTGCCTGTTATTTAATTGGGATGTGCGATTGAATGACACTTAGGAGTGGCGCGATATCTCTACCCGTGTCTGCGTCTTCAACTTGTACGCGTACGCTCTTTTTTTTCGATCATAAATTCTCTTGTTGTTCGTTACTACACTTCAAAAACAAGTGTGTTGGTTTACACACTTTAGGTGTGTAAATGGCAGTAGACACTTTTTACACGTTTTAACGTGTGTGAAAAATAATGTTGTAAAAATAATAAGGATAGATGCGATCGAACAACACACTTACGTGTGTTATTTTCTTACGCACGTCAAAACGTGTAAAAGTGTCTATAGCCATTTACACACTCAAAGTGTGTAAAAACGACACACTTATTTTTGCAGTACTGTATATACATGGGATGCGTCGGAATAATAAATTAAATAACAAATGCTTTTTATCGTCAAAATACATGTATTTATTGAACTGAACTCAACGGTACTCATATTACTCTGTATTAATTTTATATATATATATATGTGTGTGTGTGTGTGTGTGTGTGTGTGTGTGTGTGTGTGTGTGTGTGTGCGTGCGTGCGTGCGTGCGTGCGTGCGTGCGTGCGTGCGTGCGTGCGTGCGTGCGTGCGTGCGTGCGTGCGTGCGTGCGTGCGTGCGTGCGTGCGTGCGTGCGTGCGTGCGTGCGTGCGTGCGTGCGTGCGTGCGTGCGTGCGTGCGTGCGTGCGTGCGTGCGTGCGTGCGTGCGTGCGTGCGTGCGTGCGTGCGTGCGTGCGTGCGTGCGTGCGTGCGTGCGTGCGTGCGTGCGTGCGTGCGTGCGTGCGTGCGTGTGTGTGTGTGTGTGTGTGTGTGTGTGTGTATTAGACTGATTCAAAACAAAAAATATTTTTTTTCCTTCGGGATTCTCGTGCTATTGTTGGGCACTAATAAAAGAAAATTTCTCTAAAAAGATGGGCGCGGTCACTCAATTTTTAGAGGTGGCTATCTTGACTTTTTTGTATTTGAATTTTTTTAACGAACGTATTGCATTTAAGCATAGTCACGGCTTCGGGTTACGGATAAAAATCACATCCAGCAGCTATTTCGCAACAAAAATAAACTCTAACATTTCGCACTTTTTACGAAAAATTAAATTATAAGCTTTTATTCATAAATCATGTATTTACATTTTCAAAATGCTACACTTATATTATCTTCAAACTCATTTATATTTCTTCCCAGCCACTCTGCATAACATCGCGCATCGTGGTGTTGTTTTTTTTCAATGTGACTCAATTAAAGACAATTTTAAACAATGGCTCGGAAAAATGAAGACAAGACAATTTGGCTAATCGGCAAGGAAATTCCGAAAATAAGTACCCGTCATTTACCGTCAAATCGGAAAGTTTTGAGTTTGTTCTTTTACAAACATAACAGAGAAAAACTGACCATACGTCGAAGTGCACACGAAACGACGAATGAAGTTTTCGAACAATGGAAATGTGCTGAAATTCCAACACGTCGATTGAATAACGCAATCTTGAAATTAATAAAACTCCATCTAGTCTGGAAAAAACTTTTAAAAAATCGGGTTTAAAAGAAGTTGCCGTCACAATGGAGAAATAATCTAAACGTGTGATAGCAAAAATAACCGCTCAAGTTCGTTACCATTTTGGTCAGAAGGAAAATGTGCAACGTTGAACAGTTTGTCCAAATCTCTCTTAAATTTACGCTCCTTCAATATTTGTGAGGGCAAATTCTTTTTAACCCGATTTTTTTAAAGTTTTTTCCAGACTAGATGGAGTTTTATTAATTTCACGATTGCGTTATTCAATCTATGCGTTGGAATTCCAGCACATTTCCATTGTTCGAAAACTTCTCTCATTGTTTCGTGTGCACTTCGACGTATGGTCAGTTTTTCTGTCTTATGTTTGTAAAAGGACAAACTGAAAACTTTCCGATTTAACGGTAGATGACGGGTACTTATTTTCGGAATTTCCTTGCCGATTAGCCAAATTATGTTGTCTTCGTTTTTCCGAGCCATTGTTTAAAATTGTCTTTACTTGAGCCACATTGAAAAAAAAACAACACCACTTACAAATGCGCTGCGCCAATACAAAATGGCGCCACGGATGTGCAGTGACTTGCGCAGTGGTATGCGCGATTTTATGTACAGTGGCTGGGAAGAAATATAAATGAGTTTGAAGATAATATAAGTGTAGCATTTTGAAAATGTAAATATACGATTTATGAATAAAAGCTTATAATTTAATTTTTCGTAAAAAGTGCGAAATGTTAATGCGTATAAATAAATCTACATGAATAGAGTAGTATAGACGCCATTATTGATCTACCTGGATTTAAATTGTGAATATTGCAATCTTTTCAAATTGTTAGAGTTTATTTTTGTTACGAAATAGCTGCTGGATGTGACTTTTATCCGGAACCCGAAGCCGTGACTATGCTTAAATGCAATACGTTCGTTAAAAAAAATTCAAATACAAAAAAGTCGAGATAGCCACCTCTAAAAATTGAGTGACCGCGCCCATCTTTTTAGAGAAATTTTCTTTTATTACTGCCCAACAATAGCACGAGAATCCCGAAGGAAAAAAAATATTTTTTTTTTTAATCAGTCTAATATATATATATATATATATATATATATATATATATATATATATATACAGTTCTCATAGTTGTCTTCAGTATTTGAAAATTAATAATATACTTTGCGAATAATCTATCCGTATTCTATATAAAAACATGTTAAAATGGCAACGAATTCCATTACTATCATGAGCAGTATCACTGTTTTTATCGTCTTCGCATAAGCTCGGTTCTCATACGGCTTCACGGTGGCGGCGGGTTTTTGCTTGTCGGTCATGGCCTCGACACGAAAATACGTCGCTAAAGATTCGATGCAGCTATCGAGACTTTAGAAAATAGGTTCCAATTTCAGGTTCTTCCACGTGGCAAACTCAAAAATTATCTATAAATGGAACAAAAAGTTAAGACCAAATGAGGTCTTCAATTAACCGGTCGATCAATCGATGTCAAATCAACTAATGAGTCTCACGTGATGCCGTGACCAAGGTGATTTTTGAAGCATATGACCAATAACTCGCAATTAACACGATTAAACCGTGTTGCTTTCTCCCGTATTGTTTTTGCTTGTGTGTTGCTTAGTTCAATGTGTGTAAATGTGCGTCTTGTGCGTCGATTCTACACGCTTCATGTGTGTTCGAATAAGCGTGTTGTTGATGGGGACAGCTACAAAGGTGGGTAATAATCTAATGCGTGAAAAATGTACACTAATGCAATTTTAACGCATTACGTGTTACCAAATGCATAAGTGTTGAGAACCAACATGGCAACGCGTGTCTAGCCTTTGTGTTGTGTTACTTCTACATAATTTGAACACGCGTCAAACACGCCTAGTTTTGCAATGTAGCTACGGGCTTTTTCGCCCAAGCTGGAATTTATAGTCGTTGCGAGAGGCTTTTCCATGGCAATTGCTTCGGAGGCAATACTTTCGGAACAAGGGCATTGAAAACTAGGGTATCATGCAACTTGGTTTCTTCCTTGTCACGGGACAATTTTTGCTTTATTTTATTGGCCTGCTTAAATTCAGAAATCGTCCCATTTTCATTGGAATACCACGTGCACCTACGCAGTCTTTGTTTGTCGTACTCAAACGACGCCACTGCTGAACGGGAGCAAGGAGGGCGCACTCGACACGCTTCTTTTCACTTTCGGCCGCCCCTTGCAATCGCGTATAAAAATAGAAGAATGAAAAAATTAATACAATGTCAAGTATAGACGCAACGGGCGGGATCAGGAACAGACAGTAAGAAAAAATGTACACACGTAAAAAAGGAACTCAGGCAGGAATTATTCTGAGCCTGCGGTTAAGATTTTCGAATGATCAGACAAAGAGGCGGATTCCCAGGAAAGCGAAACCATTTTTTCTCACGACGAGAAATGTTGTGAGAAATAAAGAAAAGAATAGTCTGGATAGCACCCTTTTCAGCGCAGACTTACACAGTTAGATCAGAGATTCGAGGAAGCTTATCTCCCCGGGCGAGAGCTCCTTCGAACATCCGTGTGTCACGTAACACGGGGCTCAGCTAATAAAACGAGTTGCTTATCATCTCGTCGAGTCACGCGTGTAACAGCGATGGTGAGAGGAAATATATATTAATTTTTTGGACACGTAATAATACATACACTGTGAATAAAATTAATGTGTTGCTTCAACACGTTTTAGGCTTGGAATTCTGTCGCCGATTTCAACACGTTTTTTCGTGTATTGCTCAAATCATCACACTTATGCGTGCAGTTTCAACACACTTATGCGTCTCGTTTCAACACACTTGTGCGTGTAAACGCCTTTCGCTCTTTTCAACACATTGTATCCCGCGTTGTTCTAAATGGACGCACTACATGCGTGTTAGCTCGAGAGATCACAGCCCGTGATGCCTTAGGCCAGTACAGAATATTTCATAATTCCAAAATAAAATAAAATACGCCACTGAGAGTTCGATCTTAATGGTTTTCCATTCTATTTCGCCATTCCCTGACCTCCCGAGAATATTTTCATTTCGCAGAAAATATGTCCTTTATACATAGAATCGAATCTGCCTATCTCCTGATTAAACTACACTCACGCTACCACTACGCTATACAGTGCTTGTGACATATTAATACAAAATAATGAGTGTGTTGTTTGGCAGCACGGATAAGCCGTGTTGCTGCGAAGGCAGTACAAAGCGTGTTGTTCATATACGAAGAAACAAGCAGGACGTATTGTTTCAATGCATCCAGCGCGTAGTACACTGCAAAAACAAATCTGTTGTTTTTACACACGTTAGGTCTGTAAATGGCTGTAGACACTTTTTAGACGTTTTAACGTGTGTGAAAAATGAGGGTGTAAAAATAACACGGATAGATGCGTTCAAACAACACACTTAGAGTGTATAAAAACAACACACTTATTTTTGCAGTACTGTATATACATGGGACAAGTCGGAATAATAAATTGAATAACAAACGCTTTTTATCGTAAAAATATATGCATTTATCGAACTGAACTTAACGGTACTTATATATTACTCTGTAATATGTATGAGAGGTATCAGAGTTTTTCTTGTCTTCGCATTGGCTAGGTTCTCATCCAGCTTCACGATCATGGCAGCGTTTTGCTTATCGGTAATGGCCTCGAAACAAAAATACGTCGCTGAAGATTCAATGCAGCTATCGAGATTTGGGAAAACAGATTCCAATCTAGGTTCTTCCATGTGACAAACTCAAAAATAATCTATAAATAAAACAAAAAGGTTAAAACCAAATATAGTCTTCAATTAACCGGTTAATCAATCGATGTCAAATCAACTAATGAGTTTCACGTGATGCCGTGACCAAAGTGATTTTTAAAACATTGGATCAATAACTCTCAATTAATACACTTGAACTGTGTTGCTTTTTCCCGTGTTATTTTTGCTCGTGTGTTGCTATCAACGTGTGTTGATCGAACGTGTGTAAATATGCGTCCAATGTGTGTAAATATGCGTCTTGTATGTTGATTCTACACGATTTATGTGTGTCGAAGAAGCGTGTTATTAATGGGGGCACGTACGAAGGTGTGTAATAATTTAACGTGTAAAAATGGCATACTCACGTGTGTAATTTTAACGCATTACGTGTGTAATTGTGACCTATTACGTGTTACTAAATGCATAAGTATGTAGAATCAATATGACAACGCGTGTCTAGGCCTTTATGCTGTGTTACTTCTACATACCTTGAACACATGTCAAACATGGCTAATTGCTGCAGTGTACACACCTAACATGCCTGTTATGTGTTGTTTCAGGACACCGACAACACATTTATTTTTTACAGTGATTAATGGAAACTTGATCCTCGGAATCGATGTATGGATTGAAAGCGTACTCTCTCCCTCTCTCTCTCTCTCTCTCTCTCTCTCTCAGAGAGGGAGGGTAGATCACGCAACTGGCGTAGCCCGCTGGAACGCCTCGGAAAGACGTGAACGTGCGGGGTGACTCTTTCGGAAGGATACAGAGGGGAATTACAGGGATGAAGAACTCGCGGAGGTTCTAGAAAGCGCGACGGTCGCGCGCAGAAACCGCGGGGCGAGATGACACTCGTGATGCTGGCGCTAATTGGGCCCTCGAGGTTGCCTTTCTTCCCTACCTCCGTACACACGCACACACTCATACACACACACACGCGCGCGCGCGTATTTGCATACATTCTCCTTCTCGTGGCTTTTCTTCCGCGAGTCTCGTCGTCTCTCTTTGTACAAAAGAGTAACAAAACGAGAGTCGGAGAAGGACGGAAAGTTGGAAAGGAAGAGTGCCAAAAGACGCGATGAAAGGAAAAGAGATTTATATCGCGTTACAGCTATACCAAGTTTGCGTTTTTGCAATAATATCAAGAGCTTTGGCGGATAGCGGATTGGAAAGGAAGAGCAAGCCGCTCAATATCGTTACGAAAACAAGCGATACCTTTCTAGATCGCGTTAATCAGCTGGGAGAAAATACGTTTTTCCAATGATGCGCGTTCGATTTCTGGGGAACAGGAAGAAAAGAAAACTGGACTCACCAAATTGTCGCTGTTACGAGTCTCGGACGAACAAGGGTTGACACGCGCATCGACACGAGATCCTGCAACGAGAAAACCGAAAAATTATCTTCCACAGTCTTCTACTTACAAGAAACATCCCTCAGGTGACACCCTTCGATTTCGTTGCAATTTGGATATGTTATAAAGCACTGAAAAGTAAGCGATACGTATTTTTTCATCGGCGGAAAAATGGTTTTAAGGGGTGAAACCACCCCTCGAAAAAAGGCATCTCTAGAGGTAATATAGCAGTTTCACACACAAGGAGTCCACCGATTTTAATAAAACAAAAACGAAAATTCTTATAATCTGAAGCAATGAAAAATCCACTATAGTGAAAATGCAAAAAAAAATACAAGTGTGAACCACCTAAAGATGCCTTCCTTCGAGGGGTGGTTTCACCCCTTAAAACCGTTTTTCCGCCGATAAAAAAATACGCATCGCTTACTTTTCGGTGCTTTATAACATATCCAAATTTCAACAGAATCAAAGGGTATCACCTGAGGGATGTTCCTTGTTAGGTATCGCCGTTCCGTCCGTAAGTCTTCCCGCGGAATTTTCTTCGCTAACGTAATTGAGTCATTAAATGATTTTTTTTCATTGTAAAGATTAAGTGCGGTTTCTAAAGAAAAGTATTTCTTTTTTAAACAATTATTAACGATATAGCACTTTAAAATTGTTGTTCTATTCGGCTCGGCTGGAACGCGCCGAGAGCATCCGAAGTTACCCGAGCGCTCTGTGAGGTCACCGTTCGAACGCCCGGATACGAACTACCTGTGTAATACGAGTTTTCTGTCAACGATGGCGACGACGAAATCGTATAAGGCTTGTTTCATTCCTCTTTACATAAATACGACGAAAAGTGCCCCTAATAAGGTATTTCTGAATGTGTCACAAGACGTAAAACGTTGAAATCGGTGGTTCGATGCGGCACGACGTGCTAACCCGAAATAATCGTCCACTTATTTTCGCTGTGAAGGCCACTTAGATGAAAGTGTAGTCGTGTTATAACATAAACTGTAGTGAACATTTTTTTTAAAGGAGTTTCTATACAAAAGTCAAAATGTCAAGAAATTGATCAAATTTGGTGATAATGTTCTTTAACATTGAGTGCGAAAACACACATTTTTTCAAAATTTTCTTCTACTTAGTTATCGAATAATTAAGCATTAAAGCAGATTTCTTATGCCCGCAATGTATACCTACATATGTGGAAACGCTATGCTTATACACGTGAACTTCAGTGTTAACTTACTCGATAACTGTGCAGAAGAAAAATCTGAAAAAAATTGTATTGTCAAATTTGGCACTAAAGAATATGTTCACCAAATTTTATAAAATTCTGAACTTTTTGAAATTTTTTATGTTTTTAACATGGTTTAGCATGGCAACATTGTATCGCCCGTACCGAACATCCTTAATAGGTCTTTCTCGATATATTTATGATACGTAGTGACATAAACCTAGTTATCGACTTTTTAAAAATACTCAAGATGTTTTCCGATGTAAAATGACACCAAATTGTACACTTGAGTATACTCGCGTCTAAGCCGTATGCATAGCCTAATCGGACGCGTTCGAACAGTGACGTCACAAGGGCGAGCGTCGATAGCGTGGCGTTTTGGCGCCAATATCTACAGTTTGAATTATCGCGATCTAAAACTATTAATCATTATTTTCAGAATTATTTTAAAGAAAAACCCTTTTGAAATTCGGTTTTTTTTATCACAAAAGATCAATTCTAAATTTAAAAAATCGAACTTTTTTTAACAACTCAATTGCCAATGACGTCGTGTAGCGTGCTAAATTTGGATTCCTTGCTGAGATATTGTATCGCGATATTTGTGGTGTATTTCCGGGGATAAAGAAAGTCGTAACCGCAAATCGTTAAATATTTAACGGCTGCACGGCCGATCATCCCCGGGTTTCCACCATTCAATTTTAGCCCAAACAGTCGTTTACTATTCTTTTCTTCTTTTTCAGCGATATCGTTTTTTTCATATCCAGGTTTTTTTATTAACCGAACAAAAATTTCTCAAGTAATTCACATTTGTTCACGTTTGATTTGTCTCTCGTCGCGAAACTTTTGACGCCGAGAGCGTCTTACGAAGAAACATTAAAAGTTGTGACTCATCTCGCGTCTTCGTAACAACGCGATAAAAGTTGGTACTTTCTCGCGGCAAATGGGCAAACTTTATCCTCTCGAAGAACTTGTCGGGGCGGTGCTGGTTCGGTGGAACGCACCGCATCTCGCTTTGCGGCCGTATCAAGCGAGTTATACGTGGTGGACAAAAAACAGCATGGAAATTGGAAAAGCAAGCGCGCGCGCGTTCCTGCCAGGTGTGACCGGACCGCGCGGTACAAAGGAGCCAAAGGACGGATGTTTCACCTTCCTCGCAGTTACGCGCACCCCGCGCACCGCGACACCCCCACGACCCCAACATTACAAACATTCTCCTCGCATTCGTTTGTTCGGCTCAAAGGAAAAAAAAATGTTTTTCCCCAATGATCAACCGGTATACCTGGAGTCTTGGATTGTCGAAGTTTATCGAAGATGAAAAAAAAGCTCCTCCTCGCATCTCGAAGAAGTCGGTGGCAGGAGTCACGGAGAACACCTGGATGAATGTATATGTATACCGGGTGTCCCAACTTAATCTTACACCTGATATTTCTCCAAAAATACTGCTCCGATCAAGTATTGAATATAATAAAACTTTTCAGAGAATAAAACTTTTCAGAGTATAATAAAACTTTTCAGAGGGTTCAGAGGGGGACGTTAAAAAAGTGTCTTTTTTCGTCCGAAATTCGAAATGGCAACATTAAGATGGCCGATATGGTTTTTTAAAGGGGAACATGACTTTTCTTAACTGAAAATTTGTCACGCCAAAACTAAGAACTTTTACCTAACTAAACACCCAACAACTGACACCGTTTCTGACCATTTTAGCGCTATCCATTATGTACCACGAGGAGGTAAAGTCTTTATAATCCCGAGTGTAAATGTGCGTTTGTTTGGGTTTGTTCAAGAACACAAATAAACCCAAACAGGGATTAGGTCTCTGTGGCTCGCCACTTTCGTTATCAAACAAGCCCGAACAAACTCACACACACACAATTATACTTGGGTTTATTTCATAACGGGAATGACGAGTCACAGAGACCTAATTCTGGCTTGGGTTTGTTTGGGTTATCGAACAAACCCAAAGTAAATTCCACCCACACACACACACGCACACATATATTAAAGATTTTACCCCCTCGCTGTACATTCCAGATAGCGCTAAAATAGTATAAAATGATGCTCTAACCTAAAAATGATAAACGTTGTCAAAAAATATTTCCTACAAAAATTGTTAGTTTTGGCCTGACAAATTTGTTGGTGAAAAAAATATCTTCTCATTTTTTAAAAATATGTCGGCCATCTTGACGTCTCCATTTTGAATTTGGGACCAAAAAATACTTTTTTTAACGTCCCCCTTTGAACCCTAAAAGTTTTATTATGCTCAATACTTGATCGTAGCGGTATTTTTCGAGATAAGTTAGGTGTAAGATTGAAATAGGACACCCGGCGTGTGTGTGTGTGTGTGTGTGTGTGTGTGTGTGTGTGTGTGTGTGTGTGTGTGTGTGTGTGTGTGTGTGTGTGTGTGTGTGTGTGTGTGTGTGTGTGTGTGTGTGTGTGTGTGTGTGTGTGTGTGTGTGTGTGTGTGTGTGTGTGTGTGTCTATATATATAATTCATCCGACGCGTCGAAAGAAGTGGAAAAATGAAAAAAGGTCGCGCGTGCCTGACACAACGAATAAAGAAGAGAGAAAAGATAATGCGCAAGGAGGGAATAATCCACACAGCCCCATCAACGTTTTGCCTTTTTCACCGCTTGGCTCGTACCCGCGCCGCCAAACTGACAAAATGTGTGTTTGTTCGGAGTCTTCTGGATTGTTTTCCCTCCTTGCCGCACCCGCAATCGCTCGTACCTATGCGGGGGCCTCACTCGTGTGCACGCGTCGTCTATCAACTCCACGCCGAACACGCGAGAGACTCGTTCTCCGAGATACCGACACGTGACCGTACAGACTCGAAAAAACCGAAAGTGACACCCATTAACGAAATTTATCGGATACGCACCCCACTCACATCTTCTTGTACGGTTATGCTCACTAGTTTTTTACGCCCTAGTCCAGTCGAAATGCACATGACACCTACCCTCGGCGGCCAGCGCGTCGCCAATTTTGTGTCGGTTCTTTGGGTTACCAGGAATGTTCCCTAAAGTTTCCTGCATGAAAGTATTTTGCGACCACCACAGATTGTTTAAAAAAAACTCGGTTTTTTTAAGCCGAGTTTTACGAGTTTTTTATTCGATTGATTAAAAATCGGTATTTCTCAGTATTTAACCCAATAATTGTTGTTTACCTGTAATGTTCACGGGAACGAGCTACAAATGATCTTACATTGAAAAGGTGAGCGTATAATATGTTAACTTTATTTAATTGACACTAATTCTTATTATACTGAATACATAATTGTTATGTTACAAAAAAAGAAATGTTTTTTTCTGCACTGAGAAAAAAAACCAATTGAATCAAAAAAATACAATGGTTGACCCAAGTAAATGTCTGATCACGGAGTGCCACCGATATATGACATTGTTACAATACTATAAAATATTAAGCATGGTGATTGATTTTAATAACAAATGATTTTATTTGAGAATCTCTTTGTTCTCTCCATATTTCCATTATCCTCAAAATAAAATGATTATCTATTGAACTTATTCTATATACAATCTAGATTTATAGATGAAATAACTAAGCCATTCCTACAAGAATTTTTATTTCGTAGAAAAATTTAATCAATAAAATGGATTAGTTTTTTACTACATCAAAACGAATATGCCATTGGACGTAACATTTTCGTAATCCATACAATATCAAAAGTCCATATCATGCAACTGGTACGAGATAGAGACGAGTGTATATCATGATTGAAATATCAACAATATGGATCCGAAATAATGGTATTTTTTGCCACCAAGTACAGGTGTCATCTATAGCAACGCATTTGGTCTCCGGTAGAAAAAAAAATAATATTCGATAAAATAAATCCCGAGTCGAAATTTAGACCCTCCTTTAAATGCTCGAGAACCTATTTCCTTTGTAACGCACAGACCGCCGCCCTCCTTTGACTCCCCTTGAACCTATATGGAGAAATTTGCACCGTTGGCGACCCTTCTTTAGCCCTACTGAACCTTCTATTCAACCTCCTGAGCCTCCTTTAGGCCTATGGGCTCGGCCTGCGTGAACCTACACAACCTCGTTTTGGCCTAAAGTCCTATCTGTACCCTACAGAACCTCCTTTGAATCCAAAGCAGAAGGAAAATGAAAGATTGGATCCAAAGGAAGTTCTGTAGGGTCAAGCTATATCTGAAAAATAAATTATATGTGTGAATTAAAAATATGATGTTTGATTATTTATTATAAGATTGATTTATTAATTCGAAACATATACATACATTGTCACAACTATAAATTATTTCGTGTAACTTAAAAAAACGTTATATTAAAAGTATACTATATATGCACTATAGTATAGTACAAATATAGTATACGTTAGTAGTCCAGTAAAGTACGCTGGTACTACATTTGTTTGTGTGTTTTCAAGTTTATTTCATTATTATAAATAAATGATATATAGTTTATCTGAAAATATTTTTTAATTATAATTATCCCTTCTTTGGAATATCGGTGAACTGCGGATGGGAGAGAAGGGGGGGCGGAGGGCAGCATATTGAAGTAGGCTTAAAGGAGGGTTAGTAGGGTCAGAAGAGGTTTAAAGGAGGGCTAGGAGGCTCTGCGAGCCACCGGTGAAAGGAGTCAAAGGAGAGTTAGTAGGGCGAAAGGAGGTCTAAAAGAGGGTCTGTAGGTTTGCGTAAGCATTAAATCAGGCTCACTAGGGTTTAAAGGAGGTTCAGATGAACCTACTAAACCTCCTTTGAGTGAAAAAGTCCAATTTCTGCCACTTTTGGTGGTTCAGTAGGTTCTGATATACATGTTTTTGAGATTTCCATTTGAACCTCTTGAACCTCCATTGAATGAAAAATTGGGATCGAAAGGAGGTTTAAAGGAGGGTCTAAATTTCGACTCGGGATGTTCATTGCAATCAAAAAAAAATATATTAATAATTGAAAGATTTTCAATTCATTTTAAATCTTACATAAAAAGTGAACATTAGAATAATCATCCACGATAATAGTGAATGAGAATATCAGATATCCAATGGAATATCAATGGAAAGAAGACCAGATATTCAACTGATAAGAAAAGATACTACACTTTGATCTTAGACACAGGCCAAGAAGCGATACTCTTTAGAATTTGTCCGGCGTTTAAGTAAATTTTCGGTTCGCGCTACGTTAACGAGAAACGAGCGCGCGTGCGGCTTCTAGCGGTTACTCCGAGAACTATGGGTTTCCTCACACCTATAATTTCGGTGTCGCTCGGCCATGATTTGGTTGAATTTTTCAATCAAATGCGCAAGAAAAAAAATCATTTCCGCATAATTTTTTAACCAATGCAGACATTTGCTCAATATTTGTCAATCAAAATAAAATATTAATATTTTAACGAATAATGTACTTGAAAATCAATATCAGATATGGTGAAAAAAATAAACCAACATATTTACTCAATAGAAATTTTATCTGAATCAAACGAGCAAAATTCAATTTTTCTCGTATACTCGAATCAACAACATTCATGTTATGAATTGAAACGCTTTTTTGTTCGTTGCAGAAAATGCATTCTAAACTATATAATTTGTTCGCGACAATTTTATAGATAGTTTCAATAATATATTGTTCTCGGCTAACAATATATCCTTTGAATGAAAGAAATTTTTTTAATTTTATCATGTTATTAAAGTCAATAGCGTTTTGTTTGGACTAATAAATCGGATTATTTACACCAACAATTTTACAATTGAATCAATGAAATTTCATTCACTAACACCGATGATATTGGATCAATGATTTTTTTTTCTCAGTGTGCGGGTAGATAATCACTCTCGTCGTCACATACATTTGGTTCGGTGGTCGCAAAACTAATATACGTTGCGTTGTCAATGTCGTTCCTCTCTAATTTTCAAAAACATGCAGGTTCGAGTTTTGGACATTAAGGTTAGAAAGATTTATACCAAATTTCATCAGAATAGGTTGATTAGTTTTTCAGCTATACATCACGCCAGTTTTGAAAAAGCAGTTTAGAAGTAACACCCAAAAGTAGTAATACAATAAACCCTAAGTCTCAAAAAGAAGTTTTTGAAGAAAACTTTCCTCTAAAAAAAATCATGAAAATCGGCAAATGTTTTTCTCGCCTAAAGGTATCTTCCCCCTTGAAGCCGTGCTCTTCAAAGTAAAATTAAAAAATTAAAACCCTGCCCACACATACGCAGACGAAAAATCACGAAAGTTCCTCTTTTTTCCGGTCACCAGCTCGTCACCTAACCCGTTAACGAAGCAATGCAATAAAAAGAAACAAGAGTGTTTAAAAGTGGATCGACGAGTCTGATGAACTAGAAAGCGCGAGTGCGTTTCGAGCAGGCCGTAGAACGGAGGGGGGGGTGTACCTTTTTGGACAAAGAACGACAGAGCCCTCTTTGTTCTCCCGCGAATCCAACGGCTTCTCTCGTGCCTTCTCAAGGTCACTCATTCACAATTCTCGCCGCTCCCTCCCTCTCTCTCTCTCTCTCTCTCTCTCTCTCTCTCTCTCTCTCTCTCTCTCGCGACAAGCCTCCGCGCACTCCGCGGGAGCTTTCACGCCGTTCCATTGTTTCGCCGAGCATGAGAGAAAAAAAGAAGAAGAAAAAATTCGTTTCGCGCGCGTCGAGATTTGAAAAAATATTTGGCCGATGCGGGTAAGAGAGAGAGAGAGAGAGAGAGAGAGAGAGAGAGCCGGCCTGATCGTTGGCCCCTGCGTATCTGACGGCAACGGGAATCAAGGCGTTTGTTCCCGTGACGATAAATACGTTTCACGCCACCCTCTCGTACATACGTCTAACGAGAACTCGTCGGGGCCGATAATGGAATATCGCGCGCACTTACGAGAGCAACCCCGCCCCATCTACCCGTGCCCGTACATTTCAGCAGCCCCGTCGAGGGTGTCGGAGAATTCTTGGTAAAAATTCCTTCGGGACCCTCCTGTCCCGAATTATCTCTCATTTGGGACATATTCAAGAGTCCCGCTCTCTTAGGCCTCGACGGAAAACTGCCGTCGCCGTTGCGATAATTGCGCGTAAACAAGTATTTGTAGCGAGGGAGGAACTATCGCGATTCAAAGTTGTTGGGCAAAATAGGTTGAAAGTTGCACGCGTGTATCTGCAAGGGGTAAAGGGGAGGGAAAAAACGGGGGGAAAAGAAGGAGAGTGGAAGCGCGGCGGCACGGGTCAAGTTTGGTCGATGGTGTACGTCCGACGAGAGAGGGCCGATCGGAAAGGTGGAGCGGGAGGTCAGGGAAGGGCGAGCAACGAGAGAGGACTCTCCATCGCAGTCCGTCGCCTCAACGGGGCAGCAGGCAACCTCTCCCGGATCGTCGGAGACTGGAAGCGCGATATTTTCGCGAGAGAGAGAGAGAGAGAGGGAGAGAGAGAGAGAGGAGCGAGAGAGGGAGAGAGTACTCGGTGCGCATGCTCTCGTACGACAACTCCACCTCCTCGCCTACTCCGATGGGCCACCCCTCTATTGATTTTGTTACATCCAGTAGCAACCCTCCCGCGATCCTTCCCCGCGCTCAGCCACCTTTCTATATACGCGGAACATCGGGCTGATACGATTGCCCGCGCGCGCGTACATCCCCGAGAGTATGTACTCGGGCAACTGTGTACCTTGTCGGTAGCTGCCGCGCGCTCCTAGCGTGTTACACACGCAACGCGAGAGAGCTATGTACACAGGGAGCTTTCGACGATTCCTACCGATATACTAGGGAAGAGCCACCATGCATTGGATACTTTTGTTTGAAATTGAAAAAAAAAGTAAACAATTGCTATTACCCTAAAATTTTACGATTTTATTACCCGCATGTCACCTACAAGATGCTAATAATTATTTTACACGTTACATGTGCATATTTCGAGTTATGTTGAGTAGGTAGAGCCACCAAAGAGTACGAAGTGCTTTTAATTGTTTTATTTTGTTCTTGTTGATTACCTAACCTGTCAGTGGCTTGTGTCATGTCAAGGCGTTGGACAACAACTCGCTTCGTTAAGGCGTTATACGCCGTTGCAAGGCCAAAAAAGGTTGTTTATTTACAAATTTTTTTTGGCAAAGGATTTCATTTGGGCAAAACGAAAAGTATTAGGCAGTGTAGTGGCATCTTTTAGCTTTAGATTGGCATTGTTTATTTTCAAAAATATTCATTAACATTGCTCCTGTAGGAAGTCTCCTGGAGATCGCCGAAAAAAAAAGTGTCCGGCGGTGAGCAAAGTATCTCCCGTTTGGATTATCTAAAATAAAAAAACCAGAAAAGATTCTTTTAGGGGATGGATTAATTCAGCTATTGATCGAAGGAATAGTCGAAATTTTAATTTTTGACAAAATGGTGACTCCGGAACAATTTCGATTTTCGACCAATTTTTTTCCGTTAAATCGTTGAAAATATATATAACCAATTATCGGAAATTTTATTCTTTCGATCAATAACTGAAGAATATATCTAACAAGGTTGTGTTAAAATTGCATACCGATCGGTCGCTTCGGTTTCGGGCTCTTACTTTGTAGCGCTCCGAGCGTCCTTACAAATATGTGTGTATCCAGAACATTCGCGGGATCGATTTGAAATTTTCGGGGAATAAACTCGCATATTTGTACATTCCGAAAATGCAATAACAAAAATCGATTTTTTGAAATTTCTAACTGCGCATAACCCGTTAAGGTATTTATTTACAATGTTGTGACTAACAGTTGATTTTCGATGTGTTTGATCTTATTTTTTAACAATTTTAAACACGTCTTGTAAAGTTTGCGATTCATTTGCACTCAACGAATGAATACTTGAAATTTTTCTGAGCCAAATTTTGTTTTTTATTGAGAGGTTATGTCGCTGTTTTGCTTGCTTACGAAAATTATGGTGACCATAGACTAAAAAACACGTATTTAGTTAGAGTACGCACTTAAAGAGTCCCTCTTACCACTATTTCTCACCACTACTCCGCTCTAATGCGCACTCTTAGCTTCTATGAAAGGTTCACACTGCGTACTCTTCGCAACACCCTAAGAGTGCGCACGAGACGAGTTCTAAGTTTAAGGCACTTTTTAAATATTTTTCGAGATTGTTACTCAAGATTTATATTTAAAATCATATTCCCATATGACCAAAGCTTAATTTAAATAAAAAGTACAAAGTGTATTATGAGAATTGATTTTTCTAGAAATAAAAGTTTGTAAAGTGGGTATTCTTGGCTTTACCCTATGTTCTACAAAAAAATTATGGAAATCATGATTTTAAAAAAGGTTGCCTATAATCGGATTTCCGATATATGTGCCCAACCTCCTTTTCTATCCGCTATTAACGGAATGTTTTTATATAAAATAAAACAAAATGTTGATTATTTCAACTTTGTAATTATTATCAATTAGTCTTTATGAATTAAATTTTGATTAGGTAGAAACATTTTGACACAAACGGAAATTCAATATCAGGCTCCATTAAGTATCCGACATTAAGATTTGACCTGGCTGAATATAAGCAGTAATTTTTTTAACATATTGCTGTTTTTGCGAACATTTTATATTTATCAAGTAAAATAAATGCTATGGTTCATAAAAAATAACAAAAACATAAATGATTTGGACTTACCTCACCGAAAATAACATTCTTTGACAACCGATTTTGTTTTGCGCTGGCGATAAGTAACATCAGTTCACTGTTGTGCCATTTTTTGCTCGGCAGCCAAAAGTTTTGCAGTGGTGACATCTTACGACTAGTTATTAGTATATAAAATCAAAAACAGATGGCGCTACAGCCAAACTCGAGATAGTCCAGTATCCGATATTAAGCAACTGTCCGTATATGCTTCTCCCTATACCTCTCTTGTAGCAAATAAACGGCTTTTTTTCCACACGCCATGTCAACTCGGTGACCCAGCCAGGGGAAAAAACGCGCGCGGATCGCCCCTATTTTTTGTTTCTTAATCGCCAAAAAAAAAAAAAAATACCTGCAACATGTTCATAATTTTTCGTTATCTCCGAGGGAGACCCCTCCATCGCCATTTTTAAATTTCCCCTCGTTTTACCGTCTCATCGTACTCTCTTTGTCTCTGAGGGTAGACGCTCTCTCCCTCTAGCGCCCTCTTCTCACGTCTTTGCTCTTCTCTCTTTCTCTTTCTCTCTCTCTCTCTCTCTCTCTCTCTCTCTCTCTCTCTCTCTCTCTCTCTCTCGACCGCCACTTTGGCCGAGTCCGCTCTCTCCGCTAGAGAGCGGTAGTGGCTTGCGTAGAGCCAACCAACCGAGCCACTCGGTGGTCCCCAACTAGTTCAAGTACCACGCGCTACTCTTTTTCTCGCTCTCTCTCTCTCTCTCTGTCTCCCTTTCTCTCTCTCTCTCTCTCTCACTCTCTCTCTCTCTCGCTCTCTCTCTCTCTCTCTTTCTCTCTCTCGGCCCTTGCGCGCGCTCACGTCCGACCAAGAAGTACTCGAAAGCATTTGCGGTGGATTTGGCGGTACTCCGCAAACCCCCGGGAGTCCCACTCGAAGAGCCCCGCGGTAACCATGGACTTCTCTCTCTCTCGCTCCCACTCTGCCGATTTATCTCTCCCTTTCTTTTTCCATATCACGACTTGTCGCTCGCCGCTTCCACTCCTCGAGAGCAATCTCGCGCGCTATGCTTTTCGCCAAAGAGTGTGTGTCCCCCCTTCCATATGATAGCCCGTGATAATCCTGGCTGTGTATCGGTGAGGGTTCGAAAGAACGTACGTCTCGTCGCGCGGGATTACGCCCCTCTTCCTCTTCGATTTTTACTTCTTCTTTTTTCGTACAAAGGGAATGTTTATTCGTTGGCTCGAGTAAAAAAAAAGAGATGATTAGGGAAAAAAGCGTACGAGTTTGGTGATCGAAAAATGTGAAAAGTGTCGTTTGCCGTAAAGAAGCGTGTACATGCGTATGGGACATGGAGCAGCAGCCCTTTCGCGCCGCAGTCGTTCTTCAACGTTGGACCGACCGACTCCGTAAAATATTCACTTGGACATCTGGTCGTATCGTTTGTGCAAACTCTCGGCTTTTTGTGCTCGTTGAGCCGAATACGGTGCCAAGCGACTCAGGCGTGCGCTCATTCGAGAGGCTTGTTTCGTGGGATTGCCGGGGATCAAGCCAGGAGCGATATTGCGCGCAGAGAGCCGACTCTTTACTCGCTTCTCCTCTTCCTCCTCCTCCTCCTTTCTCTTCATCGCACTCGCTGACCCTCCAATTTGCGACTTTACAGTCACCAAGTATGAGCCAACAGGCCCGCGACCAGATAGACCTTACGCGCCAAACTTTTCAACTTAGCACTTTGTACTTACTTCACTCTCGGGGCACCGAAAATCGCTGAATAGCCTGACAAGCAACATCCCTCAGGTGGCACCCTTCGATTTTGTTGAAATTTGGATATGTTATAAATCACCGAAAAGTTAGTGAGATGCATTTTTTTATCGGCGGAAAAACGGTTTTAAGGGGTGAAACGAGCCCTCGAAAATACGGGCGTTTTTCGTTTTTCGTCGATAACGTTATCGTTCTCATCTCCAATGTATAGTGCACAAAAAAATAAACATTGTTGCGATTTGAATTTTTTAAATATCTCGTACCGTTAAAACGTTATCGATGAAAAACGAAAAACATCCCCATGTTTGAGGGTGCGTTTCAGTCCTTAAAACCGTTTTTCCACCGATAAAAAAATACGTATCGCTTACTTTTTGCTGCTTTATAACATATCCAAATTTCAACAAAATCGAAGGGTGTCACCTGAAGGATGTTCCTTGTGAGTATAGTGGCGGACGGGGGGCTAATTGAGCATTTTTTCACTTAATCCGTCGTAACTCTTAAAAGGTGCTTCAGATTTACTTGATACTGGTTGTTGGAGCTACTTGAACAGAGCGCCAAAATACGGTTTAAATGTGTGCGCATTTAAATGGGTTTAAATTTGTTGTTCAAGTTATATTGTTGCTAAGGTTGATTGTAATGTTGCTCAAGTTGATTTTGACCTCAGCGATAAGTATAAAACTGATAAAGTGCCTATAATATTACCCTAAGTACTTGATATTCGTATGTAAAATGTTTCTTTAATAAAGATGACCATTTGATTGAAAAAAATCGTTGTTTTTTCATTGAATTCCATGTATAATGCATAAAATATTAATTTTTTTTCGAAATGATGTCAAAGTAATCCTTAATCTTTGACATGAGTTGCATTTCAATGTCTTGTCACAGAAACCCCACAGTCGAGGTTACTTTAACGCTTATAAAAGGAATACAATTTTAGGGGGGGGGGGGGGCTTGCCTTTATACATTTGATAGCCAAAGGATACATTGCTCTATTGGAGCAAAAAAAATGGTATTTAATATGTTAAAGGAAGGTACCAACAAGAAACTTCCAAAACCTGTTCAAAGTAACCCCATTTTACCGCGAGTAATTTTTCCTGCCGAGAACATCCCCAGATTCAAAAAACCCTATTTCAGGTGTGGTTTAGAAGTTATCGTCATAAATGCAAACAAGTTCCGAGTTGGTCAACTTACCCCATGGGTGGAGTAAGTTGAGTAAGGGTATGAGGCAAGTTGAACAATGGAAGGATTTGGCTCAATAGCAGTATGGAAATCATCGAAATGCCAAATAAAATTGCCGCTTACAATCGTATATTCAGGCTATTCATCACATAAAGCTTCAGTGCTAATTATTTAGTGAAAAAATATTATTCTCAAATAAAATAAGATTTAAAAAAACAAACAAAACAACCTATTCTGAACCTTTTCATATTATTACACACTTTGTACTTAAAATTATATTGTGAATAGTAATTATCCAGTAGTTAACTTATTTATACGAGTTTAGTAATTAATACTGAGATCAAAAATACGAATGGAGGGTTAATCATCACTAATCATCATTCATCATTGTCGCTATCGCAATTAACACAAACGTAGGTCTCCTTGAAGTCTTTCTCTTTGATGACCACATCCTAATCCGCAATAAAAAAAAAATGTTTACTTGTTGCAGTGAACATATTACAGTGAGGCAAGTTTGGAAACGCGTGCTCAACAAGCCCTGACCCGACTTCTCCAAATAAAAGTTAGGTTATCTAAAAATGGTGAGAATTGTGACTTCGCGGCCATTTTTAATCCATAGCTCAATAAATACGTTAAATTCCAACACTTACACTGCAAAAACTAAGCGTGTTGACGCGTGTTCAAAGTATGTAAAAGTAACACAACATAAAGGCTAGACACGCGTTGCCATATTGATTCTACACACTCATGCATTTGGTAATACCGAGCTTATTCGAACACACATAAAGCGTTTAGAATCAACACACAAAACGCATATTTACACGCATTGGACTAAACAACACACGTTGATAGCAACACACAAGCAAAAATAATACGGGAAAAAAGCAACACAGTTTAAGTGTGTTAATTGCGAATTATTGATCATATGTTTCAAAAATCACCTTGCTTCCGGCATCACGTGAAACTCATTACACTGAGAAAAAAAAACAATTGAATTAAAAAAATATACTGGTTCATCCAAATAAATGTGCTGCTGCGGTGTGCCACCGATATATGAGCTTGTTTCAATACTATAAAATATTGGAAAATGTGATTGATTTAAATAACATATTATTTTATTTGAAAAAGCTCTTCTATTCTCTGAATATGTACCTTATCCTTCAAATCAAATGATATTCTATTGAAATCATTCCATAACAATCCGTAGTTGTATTGGATGAAATAATTAAACGGTTGCTACAAACATTTCTTATTTCGTACAAAAATATAACCAATATAATTAATTATTTCTTTACTACATCAAAACGAACATGCCGTGGGACGTATGTTTTTCAATTTGTTTTAAATCTTAACTAAAAAGTGAGCATTACAATGATCATCCACGATAATAATGGAGAGAATATCGATATCCAACGGAATATCCATGGAGAGAATATCAGATATTCAACTGATTAGAACAGATACTACGCTTTGATCCTTGGCCACAGGCCAAGAAGCGATACCCTTTAGAGTTTCTCCAGCATTTAAGTAGATTTTCAGTTCGCGCTACGCTTACGAGAAACGAGCGCGCGTGCGGCCTCTAGCGGTTACTCCGAGAACTACGGGTTTCCTCGCACCTATAATTTCGGTGGCGCTCGGCCATGATTTGGTTCAATTTTTTCATCCAAATGTGCAACAAACAAACTTTATTTTCGCATAATTTTTTAACTAATTCAGACAATTGCTTAATATTTTTCAATTGAAATAAAATATTAACATTTTAACGAATAATGTACTTAAAATCCATATCGGAAATGGTGAAAACAATAAAATAACATATTTACTCAATAGAAATTCCATTTGACACAAACGAGCGAAATTCAATTTGTCTTGTGTACTCGAATCAACAATATTCATGTGATGAATCGAAACGCTTTTTTCGTTCGTTGCAGAAATTGCATTCAGAACTATATAATTTGTTCGCGATAATTTTTTAGTTAGTTTCAATAATATATTGTTCTCGGCTAACGATATATTTTTTGAATGAAAAAAACTTTCAATTTTATCATGTTATTGAAGTCAATAGCGTTTTGTTGGGACTAATAAATCCGATTATTTACACCAACAATTTTACAATTGAATCAACGAAAATTCATTCAACAACACCAATGGTATTGGATCGATGATTTTTTTTCTCAGTGTAGTTGATTTGACATCGATTGACTGACCGGTCAATTGCAGACCACATTTGGTCTTCACTTTTTCTTTCATCTATAGATCATTTTGTCAATTCTTCACGGGGAAGAACCTGAAATTAATTTTCTGTTGAATCTATTTTCCAAAGCCTCGATAACTGCATTGAATCTTTAGCGACGTATTTTTGTGTCACGGCCATCACGGACAAGCAAAAACCAGCCGTCATCGTGAAGCTGCATGAGAACCTAGCCTATGTGAAGATAAGAAAAACAGTCACACCGCTCAAGATAGTAATGGAATTTGTTGCCATTTTAACATGCTTTTATATAGAACGTGGATAGATCATTCGCAAATTATATTGTTAATTTTCAAAATCTGAAGGCAACTATCTAAACTGTATATATATACATATATAATTAAAACAAAGTAATATATAAGTACTGTTGAGTTCAGTTCAATAAATACATATATTTTGACGATAAAAAGCCTTTGCTATTGAATTTATTAGTCCGATGCATCCCACGTATGTATAATACTACAAAAATAAGTGTGTTGTTTTTACACACTTTGAGTCTCTAAACGGCTATAGACACTTTTTACACGTTTCAACGTGTATAAGAAAATAACACACGTAAGTGCGTTGTTTGGACCCATCTATCCGTGTTATTTTTACACCATTATTTTTCACATACGTTAAAGCATGTGAAAAGTGTCTACAGCCATTTACATACGTAAAGTGTGTAAAAACAACACAGTTGTTTTTGCACCGCAGATGATCGTGGATAGCTATTTTCGCAAAAGTTCAGCCGAAAATCAACGAGGAATTTATTTTTTACTTTTCGATGAAAAAATAAGCAAAGCGTCCGCGCACCTCACTCGTTCGTCGTCTTTACGCCATTTAAAACTTTGCCGTTTATTGTTAAGTTATTTAAAAAAAATTCAATTGCCGAACTTGCCTCTATGCTGAACTAGCTCCCTACCCTACGCGGATCATCTTGATGCGTTCGCGTTGGCTTATCAACAACAACAAAAAAGCTCACCATTTTACGCGTACGATAATCACTCCCAAGCGCGCACCATTTTCGCGGGTAGACCCGCGATACGATGATCGCGTGCAAGTTGTTCTCCTATGGAGAATGATGCCTGCTCTGGCAATGTTTTGACAACACGCGCTCCCCATCTCCCACGCACGACCACCCAACACGCGGCAAAACAATGCAATCGCGTTTTCTCATAGTTCCTCCGGCGCAGGATGCGTGCGTGTCTTTTCATTCACCACCTTGGCGGGGATGATCGGTAACGGTGGTAGACGAGATGAGCAGCCCGAGAACGATACCGGAAAACTGTGAGGTGAAAAAACCTATCTCGAAATATGTGAAGCGCACAGTTAACGAGCGGTATGCAAACGCCACCCCCCCCCCCCCCACCCCAGCCCTATACAGGACCTTTGAGTTTCGATCTTCGCCAAAGCTCCCCTGCTCTCGTAAGCTCCTTCCATCGAAGCTATTATCGTGGCATGCATCATCGGCTAACAACCGCAATAAGTTTTCCCATGTAACCGCGCGTGTCTCGAATCTTCGAAGCGCGCTCCCTCTCGCCTCAACGAGAACCGGCTGCTCCCCGTATGGCTCCCCCCCGTATGGGGAACAAGCCGGCAAGAGCGGGTGGAGGGAGCTATCTGAGAAAATTTCCAGCTGACGTACGAGAATCGCCGTACGTTTTTCATGTTCCACTGGACCACCCAGGTGTGCCTTTCCTCCGAAGATAACGAATTACCAATCTCCCCCCGGTGTTACTCGTGCCAAAGCCAACGGGCTATATTGTCCAAAACATCAGGCGAAAAAAAGCCAACGAAGGAGAAGGAAGAGAATCTAATAAAAAAAAAGAAAGTAATAAAGGACAGGTTGATTCGCGTACACGTTTCCCGAAGCACCTACCCGCGAGTATTTTTTGGGCCATACCGCGAGCAACAAAATAGCGGGTCGAGCCAAACGCCCGCACTGCAAATCCAAGTGTTTCGACACAGTTACGCATGTGGTCACTTTTTACACATTTCCGAGTGTGTAATTTCGGGATTCGCTTTTTGCGGTTTATATTACACACTTGAGGATATTATTTCTATGCGTATTAGGTGTGATGTTTGGTTAGTTTTTGTACCCTGCATGGGTGTTGGCTCGGGCATCACAGCCCGTCTACTGAATGCATAGAATATTTCAAAAAAAAAACAAAATGAAATGAAATACGTCATTCAGAGTTCCACTTTATTTATGTAATTACACGCCTTAACGATTTTGTATCATAATTCATTTCCTAACCTCGCGAAATGATTTTTCTCGAAGAAAATATTTCGCCTGCACATGGAATCGAACCTACATCTTATCTGCCTTATACTACACACGCTGCCCCTACGGTACCTAAGTTTCCGTAGAATTTCAATCGCAGATATGAAACAAGAGATCAAATTGGTTCCTACACGGAAAAAAAATACGGCCTCTAATTCTAACACTGGTTGCCAGAATTATAATATTCAGTGCTAGAAAAGTACAGCAGTTTACTGCCAGTTCGGAATTCTAAGGCTTGTTGTTCTTAAAGTGTAAAAATGATTCTCACACCGTATAGCAAAACTGATGCGTGCATATTACATTTGAAACTATTCTCGCATAGGCGCGAGTCCTATATGCTGAGTTCTATTTGCTATATTATCATATGGATTTGACTATACGTATAGCATGAATCTTCGCGTATGTATAGATTGCACTATAAGCATAGCATGAATCTTCGGCGTATAGGGAAAAATATTACGAAGTTATTAGTAAAATATGACTCTGTATACCGTATTTTTTGTACAATACTGGAAACTAATTGTTCCAATCACGTGGGCAAAATATTTTTTGAATCCTACAAAAAATCACAATATGCCGAGTGAAATGTATTATTTGTATTAGGTTACGTGCCATATCGTAGGTTAAAATTTAAATTTCTTCATTATTACTATACCATAATTACAATGTTTATCTTCCATTCAATACTTTTTGATATTTAATGTTATTTTTTTTTAGAAACATAGTATTAATTCTAAACTTCGAGGCCCCTGTTTTCTCCGTGTATAATTATTTGTTGTATCACATAGACTGTATCAATTGGTTAATGTCATTGTGATAATTAGAGAGTTTTATCAAATATCATGATACACATTTTTCACATACATTGTGCGTGCGTGTGTGCGGGTGCGCGTGCATGTGCACATTGAAGGGTTTTTACCTCAAATAGAGGGAGTGAGAGAGAGGAATTATATATTAGGTGTACAAATAAGTTTTAGGACAGTTTTCAAAAAATTCAAGATTTATTAAAAAAAGAAGTAAAACACAGTTATTCATCGAAGTAATCTCCATCGCACTGAATGACCTTCAGCCATCTCTCAGGTAACTCGCGGATGCCTTTCGCAAAGAAACTTTCGTCTTGCGAGGTGAGAAATTTAGCGACCCATTTTTCCACTTCTTCAAATGTTTTGAATCGCACGTCAGACAAATCGTACTGCATTTTCCGGAATAAATGATAATCGGATGGGGCTAAGTCTGGTGAATACGCCGGGTGTGGTACAGCTTCCCATCCAAGCGCTAGTAACGTATCCTTGACCGGTTTACCCACATGAGGCCGCGCGTTGTCATGGAGCAGTTTTACTGGACGTTTTCCTTTACCAGAAAATGGACGTTTCGTCTCAATTTCTTGATTCACTTGCATCAATTGATGACAATAGCGATCGGTAGTAACTGTTTGACCAGGTTTGAGAAGTTCATAATACAGTACGCTTTTCATATCCCACCATATGCACAGCATGACTTTGTTACAATGAACATTGCGCTTTGGCGTGGATGTTGTCGGCTCGCCGGGGTCAACCCAATGATATTTGCGTTTCGGATTATCAAAATAAATCCACTTTTCATCGCCGGTCACAATTTTCCACAAGAAAGACTTTCTATGTTGCTTGTTGTAAAGACTCACACAAATGTTAAGACGGCTGTTTTTATTTTCTTGAGTCAGAAAGTGTGGTACCCACTTTGTTCCTTTTCGAATCTTACCCATTGCTTTTAAACGATAAGAAACAGTTTGTTGAGTTACTCCAAGCTGTTCCGAAAGTTGTTTCTCCGTCTGACAAGAGTTTTCATCCAGCAACGCTTGCAGTTCCTGATCGTCCACCTTTACAGGAGGCCCCGTGCGTTCACGGTCACTAACGTCGAAATCACCTTCTTTGAATCGCTTATACCAATACTCACATGTACTTTTAGATACAATGTTGTCTCCAAGAACAGAACATATCGATTCACACGCTTCCCTAACACTTTTTCCTTGATGGAATTCATAGCGAATGCAGTGTCTAATAAATAGCTTATCGGTCTGCATGTTTAATTTACAGAATTTATAGGTTATGTTTATGACTCCTTTACGTTTCGATACTACATATCAAGCGCCATCTATGATAAGTGAGCGGGACCTTTGAATTAATTTAGAATAGCTGTTATGATACAAAATCGAAGTGTCCTAAAACTTATTTGTACACCTAATATATATATATATACATATATATATAAATACAGATTGTGTTTGGTATTTCACAATCGACATGTAAATTTCAAGATACTTAATTCGGATCAACCGTTTTCAAATACGCGTAGAGGTGTTTAAGCTTACTGTAACACACATAAATACATTGTTTGAGACACATTTGATATCTAAACGGGTTGCACGTTTGCAATTACACGTATTACGCTTATATTTAAAAGGTACTGTACTGAAAAGTAAAAAATAATTTTCAGTAAAATTGCAAATAAAAACAGCACAACTAGAAAAAAGTATCTTCCTTCGTCACTCATCATAGGTGCAAGTACTTAAAGGGTACATTAACATAGATATTTTTCAAATATGAAAGACAACTTTTAAAAGCTTGAATTTTTTTCAGAAATTTTAAAGTAAGGTAAGCTGGCATAGGAGTACGCAAGCGATAAGAGTACGCAGTTATACTAATGACGAAACGGTTTGCTAATTGAAGCTAACTTCTCCTGTGTTTAGACCGCCTCACAGGGTAAGGGTTTCTGACCAAAAAATCCAAAGTAAAATAAAACGGAGAGGCTAGGTAAGTTTGAAGTTTTGGTTGGAATTTCTTATTCATTTTTTACATTTTCGAAGTATTACAAGGACGATACACAATTTACTTTCTTCAAAAACAACTATTAATTTCGTACGCCAGTTTACTAAGGTTCAAAATGAAAGTAATTTCGCATCTCATCAATGAATGGCAGTAACAGTAATGTTTGTTCACATGACCTTGAACGACTTGGACCCTCTAATGTTTTTATGCGGCTTGAGGTGCTCCAAACGATGGTTGAAGAAAAAATGTACTATTCCATTTAAAAAAGTGGAGTTGACCTTGACGTAGCTTCAGCGCGTCGAACGATAAAAAAATAGGGTGGCCCAGTATGACGGTCTTCACGAACACTGAAACTTTGTACTGAAACATTTTTGGATATGATCAATAGTTTGAGTGCTATTGTTCTGTAAAACTTTATGTGCCTCACCCTGTATATATAGTATTTTATATACATAGCATAGAATGAAATGAAATAGCAAATGAAAAATAAACCGTTTCAGGCCTGACAAAGCCGAATTGGAAATCACAAAATCATTAATAGCTTCATTGGAGATTCGAAGAAAAATAGAAGGAAAAGTGGACCCACGATGAGACTAGTCTTAAAAATCATAGAATGGGTCACTCTTTTTCAGAGAATTAAAAAAAATAAAAAGAGGCAAGCATTTTTTTTTAAATAGTTTTCACTTTAGAAGCAAAAAAAATGTTGACATTGATGATTGATAATTTTTACATATTTTCTAACGAAAGTATGCTTCAAAATAAAAATAAATGACAGTGATATTTGTCGATATCTCAATTAGTTCAGGAGTTATCAGCGTTTACACGTTTCCAAAACTTCCGAAATCGACATTTTTTGAAAATTATAACTCCTAAAAGAGGAGAGATAACAATATAAAAATTGGTGTGGATATTCCTCTCATGGGGTATAATTTTACAACAAAATTTAGGAAAACCAAAAATGGTTAGGGTGACGGGCTAGGTGAAATTGCGTGGAATGCCCTATATATTTATATAATATTTTCTAGATATGGTACATATAGTATTTTGTATGTATGTAGTATATATTTTTTTACAAGTATACAAAGTATACAAAGAAATATACGAAGAACCAATATGTGAGGAATCGATTGAGTGTTTGAAGTGCCAAGTTTCTCATGCTTGGTGGCATGAGAAACGCACCGCTCGTACAAATGTGGGCAACTTTTATTGCGATACTCTTATCGACCCCCGTGCATACTCTTAAACAGCCCGTATGTCTAAAAGTTCGCAAATCCCATTTCGTACTTTTGAGTTTGTTACTTTTAAAAGAATTAATATTCCCAATTGTCGCTCATAACTTAAATAGAATGCTAGATATTCTTTTAATTAAAATAAAAATTGATTCGTGAATTGTATTTGTTTGTTTTTTTCACCGCTCTAAAGCTTAGGTGCGTCCTCCTCAACTAGCTTAGTTTGCTATTAGTACTTATGACGTTTGACGCCTCAAATTTTTTAAATTTATTTTTCATTTTTTTTAAATATCTACGTTTATGTACCTTTTAAGTACTTTCACCTGTGATGAGTGACCAAGGGAGAGCCTTTTTCTTAGTTACACTGTTCTGGATTTCATTTTTACTCAACAGTATTGTTTACTTCTCAATGCAGTACCTTTTAAATAAAAGCTTGTTTTGAAAAAGTATTTTACGCTTATATTATTTTATACTTTCTAGTATTAGTATTTGTTTATTTATTTTCCATGCCAGACCCCCATGCTATTTAGACATCGGCGTAATCAAAAATCTTGATTATGAAAAGTGCTTATGATAACAAAACAATTGAGGACAAACTCAACTATCCTAGTATACGCTATTAAGGAGTCGAATTGCCCCCACCTCCATCATCAGACCAGCTCCATGGTACCATATTATTGCATTGTTACGGAAGTTACACATATGTATGCCAAATTTCAGGTCAATCGAATGCCCGAAAATTCTTGAAAAATGGATTACAAGTTTTGAACCAAAAAGTCAGACATACGATTGAAGCAAGTTAAATAAAAATTTGTAAAAGTAAACCTCAGAAGTGTTTAATTTTTCTGCAACACATAACCGCGTTTTCTGAAGTTGTGTATGGCATTTACTCCTGTTAATTTCTAAAATTACAAACCTGACGTGTACACTGAGAAAAAGAATCGTTGAATGTGCAAAATGCAATGTGCAATGCATTTTGTTGTCTCGAAATTTTGTTGCTTTAACAGTTGCTCAGACATGCTAAATAAGCTATAGTTCACACCACTATACTATTTTACCACCAACTATACTGTTTTGTTATGCCAATCAAAAATCAAGTTGAACGTATTTAAAGATACATTTTGTTAAGCCAACTGAATTTTGGATGGATGAAAGATTTTTTTTCCGGTGTAACAAATAACACACATGGATTTGCAGTGCGATCGCACGTTTTACTCGTCTCGCGAGGGTAGGTACCCTTCGGGATGGTAACGACGAGAGACACGAGACACGTTCGAGCCGACGAATCTGGACCGATTCCCGCCTTCATATTTCATCTTTTGCGGCCTTGTACATCGGGCGAGTAAATCGCCAAGGACAGACAGAGAGAGCGAGAGAGAAAGAGAGAGAGAGAGAGAGAGAGAGAGAGAGAGAGAGAGAGAGAGAATAAATGGTCGACGAAAATTCGTGGTCCACCAGCCCTCGCTCATTATGTTTCGTGATGGAATACCGAGTTCCGCTCGAGGTCGTTTATTTAACGTAATTACGGGATCCGATACTTTATCGTGCCTCGTCACGCGATTCGATCGTTGGTCGTTTGATTCGCAAAGTATCGCGGGAAGCGGCGACGATGACTCGTGAGCCATAAGGGAGGCTGTGCCGTTTTTTCCAACGTCTTTCGATAGGACGGGACATTGCCAGCTTGGCTAATAATTTTCCGAGCACACTCGGTAAATTAGTTTCAATAATTTCGCCAGTCTCTCAGGGCTACGATCCATGGCATACCGTAGAATTTGGCTACTTCGAACAGACTGAAAGTTTTTTGTAGTTAACTTTTTCTTAACATCCTAAAATCCAACTTTTTTTGCTCCAATAAAACAATGTGTCCTTTGGCTATCAAATCTATAAGAAAGTCAATCCCAACAAAACCCCACAATTATATATATGTATATATATTTTTTTAAGTATCGAAGTATCCTCGAGGGTGTTTTATCATTTTGATTAAAAAGAATAAACATTTCATGCATTATACATGCAATTCAATAAAAAAAAAACAACAATGTTTTGCAATCAAATTGTCACCTTGATAAGGAAACATTTTACACAAAAATAACAAGTACCTAGGGTACTATTATAGGCACTTAATCAGTCTTGTAATGATCATTTTGATAAAAATCAACTTGAGCAACCTATTTCAACAACAATAGAGACAAGAAAAAACGCATTTAAATCGTATTTTGGCGCTCTGCTAAAGTAGCCCCAAAAACTGTCAAAGTTACCCTTAATGTCAATTTAACCCCGTTTCACGGTATATTGGGGGGGGGGGGGAGGGCAGAAGATGCTGCTACCCTCCCGTAAATACGCAAAAGGCCTTCCTTGCGCGCGCGTCTTTGCGCCTCGCGACGATAAATCACGCGAAAACGTCAAAAAACAGTAGAAAAACACAACAAAAAGAGAGATGACAAGTTTGAGGGGATCGATTGGAGGAGAGGATCGGGAGACTGTTGGCGTTCACTCCGCACGGAGCGCGTCTAGAATGTACGTAGAAATGTATACGCGTATACTCGATCGCGCTCTCCCTCACCGGGCGCTATAGTAACAACACGGGGGAAACATAGGGAAATCAATATGGCTTCCGTTGGTCTCTTTCATCCCCTCGCTCTCTCGCTCCCCTCCTCCTCCTCCTCCTCCTCCTCCTCTGCTGAGTTAACCCTCTCCGAGAGAGCGCGTCTCGCTCGGGCACTTGCCGCCGTTGCCGCGCGCGCGAGCTTACACAGTCTCTACGGTATCTCTCCGGCTCGCCATCCCGCTGAGCTCGCGCGGGAGGCCTCGCGCTCGGACGGGTGAACCCATTATGAGGGGGTGTTACTCCGGGGCCAATCCCCAACTACCTGGAAGAGAGGGCGGAGGGGGGCGGCGGGTGGGCGAGGGGGGGGGGGGGGGGAGTGAGCGAGAGGCCTCCGCTCGAAAAGTTGCATAAGGGCGCATGTGCGGTTGCCAGGGCCACCGGATCGGTCGGCTAGGACACCCGTTCGCCCCGCCAATTTGCCACTACTTTCTACCCCTTCACGTACTTTCTCCATCTTTTTTTTTTCTTCCGAATAATATGTTGCCAACAGTTTAATCCTAGGCCCTTGAAAAAGTTTGCCCACACCTCTGCGATGCACCCAGTAAAAATGACACCCCCCGTCTATCGCTCGCGCGCCTCTCACTCGATCTGAATCTCCCAGTAAATTCGGACCATTTCGAGCAGCCTAAAGCAGTATGTCTACATTTTTTCCCATTAGCTCGAAGTAAAAGTGTGATCCACCTGGCGGCAGTATCGGCAACTCGGACGAGGATCCACAAGCGGTCGGTACATTATCCTCCGGGATGCTGTGAACGACGAATGGTAAGTCGAATCCCTGCGTTACCTGTACGACGGTAGCTTTGTTTTCCGACGCTCGATAAGGCGAATTTCTCTGGCGGACCACGCAAACAATAGGCTGAACAGGAGTTTTGAAAGGTGGGAAGTACGCGTGCTCAAAAGACGTAGATATATATAGATTTGAGAACAGATGCCATGGGATACTAAAGAGGTACGAACAAAATTAAAGAGTTTCGAGACAATTGACGATACGTTATCATTTGATGCAGTTTTATACAACAAACTCTTCGTCATATACTGAATGCACCCTCTAAATTTTGAATCGATCGTCTTCATCGTTTCTATAAAATTTAGAATTGACGAGAGTGTTTTTGATATAGGGAGATGCCCAATTGTCACGGTGTAAGGGGAGACGAAATTGTCGTGTGATTTGACATTTTTCATAACATTTTAAATATTTTTCCAACACTATTTCGTTCTATATATATATGTGTGCGTGTGTATATATATATATATATATATATATATATATATATATATATATATATATATATAATATACATAACTTGTGAACAGACGCCACAGGTCACTAAAGAGTTAAAAAAATTAAGGAGTTTCGGGACAATTGAGTATATGTTACCATTTAATTCAGATTTATACAGTCAATTCTTCGTCATATACTGAATGCACCCTCTAAATTTTAAGCCAATCGTCTACACCGTTTCTATAAAATGTACAATAGAAGAAACACTTTTAACATAGGATGATGCCTAATTGTCATGCTGTAAAGGGAGACGAAATTGTCATAATGTACTGAGTGAATAGACAGTTTTTCACTCAGCACATTATGACAATTTCGTTATCAGTGTCATAATGTCCTAGGTGATTTGGCCGTTTTCTTATAACATTTTTAACATATTTTCACACCATTTCGTGCGTCTAATTACCATTCAGCAATGAGCATAGGCATCTTCGTATATTGAAAAGTGTTTCGTCAATTGTATGTTTTGTAGAAACGGTGTAAACGAGCGAATTAAAATTTGGCGGATGCATTCAGTATATGGCAAAGAATTGACTGTGTGAATTTAAATCAAATAGTAACAGATCGTCAATTTTCCTGTAACTCCTTAAAATGAAAATAATTTCTAAGGCCTCCGGCTCGTACGAAAAACTTTTCATTCGACTCTCGACTGGGGTGCGATATATATATATATATATACACTGCCGGCCAAAAGTTTCGGACACTTTAAAATAATATAATTTATTTAATTTATTATTTTACGACAATATTATATAGTTATATAGCTATAGGGTACTACAGGGTGTCCAATAGGAAGTTGCTAAAACTAAATAAGTGTCTCTTCCCTCCATGAATTCAATAGGGGTCCCTTTTTCTAAGGCGCATACCTGAGGCCCCGCAGTTTTATTCCAGACGTGGTTGAAGCAAGTACGCGCGCGTCAAAATGAGTGAGCTCACCACCGAAGAAAAAGTATATCTCATTGAGTGCTTCTTCTCGAGGGGAAAAATTTATAGTAATGCGTATACTTACTATTTATAGTAAGTATACGCATTACTATACATTTTTCATAAATATAAGTATGTATATAGGGTTTCGTACTAAGTTTGGAACTCATAGAGTTGCCAGCGAAAGCACTCTGAAAAGGTAAGAATTTAATATTTATTCATATTCATCTATCACACAACTTGTGTTTCAATTCAATTAAACTGCATTGAAGTAATTTTACGTTAATTTTTGTAGGATAATCGATAACTTCGTGAAGTATGGTACACTCCAGGACCGTAGACACGAGTTGCAAGGTGCATCTGTTACGGTGACTACACCAGAGAAGATCAACGAAGTTGAGAAGTATTTCAAACAAAAACCCAATGATTCGATTCGGAAAGCTGCTCAAGTATTAAAAATAACCAAATCATCATTACACAACATTTTGAAATATTTTTTAAAGTTTCATCCGTATAAAATAAGCACTCATCAATTGTTAACTGAACATGCCATGGCGAAACGCATCGAATTTTGCAACACTATTACGGGAATGTTTGAAGCCGAAGAACTTAATGAGAAATTGATTATTTATTCCGATGAAGCACATTTTTGGATGAATGGGTACGTAAACAAGCAAAATTACCGGTTTTGGGGAACGGAAAATCCCAACATATCGCTAGCGAAGTCCCTTTATCCACAGAAAGTAGCGGCATGGGCAGCGATTTCAGTAAAAGGAATTTATTTGCAATTCTTGGAATCTACGGTAACAAGAGAGAGAGTTACAAACAGCTTTTGGAAACGAAATTCTTCCCTTATGCAAAAAAGAGGGGACTGGTTAAAAATGTTTACTTCATGCAAGATGGAGCGACGCCGCACCGGACTCATGACGTGTTTGAAGCTATTCATCGCGTATATGGGACTCGAGTAATCGGTCTAGGGTACCCTAAATTTGCTCAAGGCGAACTAGAATGGCCTCCGTACTCACCGGACCTGAACCCTTGTGATTTTTTCTTGTGGGGTTACATTAAAGATCATTGTTACGCTAAAAACCCCAGCACAGTAGAATAACTGCTCGCGGCCATCCAGGAAGTGGTTCGCGGCATTGCGAACGATATGTTGGACACAGTTTTCAAAAGAGAATTGATTTTTGTGCACAATCTAACGGTTCGCATTTCGAAAATATCTATTATTAATCACTGTACTTTTCCGATATTTTTATAATATGTAATAAATTGACATAAAAAATATTTAACTGGGTTTTATTTATGTGCGTTTAAAACTACAAAGTGTCCTCTATTTAAAGCAATTTGGCTTTTCTGATTCTGTGCACGTGTTTTAAAATGACAGTCGATTAGTTTCAGCAACTTCCTATTGGACACCCTGTATATAGCTCTATATAATGAATTATATTATTCTAAAATAATTTTGCAATTATCTGAAGTGTCCGAAAACTGTTGACCGGTTGTGTATATATATATTACGATGGCACAATTTTGAGCTTCATTGTTTTCCCATTTTCTCACCATCCAATTATCTTCTTTAAAGAAAGAAAAAATTGTCGCGAAGGCTGCGAGCCGGCAAAATATATTTAGAGGTCGCTGAAACCGCTCAAAAATTCAAATGTTCATTGAAGAATCGATTTTTTTTCGTCCACTTCTTGCCCATGAATTTTACGATTTGAAATTTGTAAATTAACATCGAGAAAGCTCCAGCCGGCCAATGAACATTTAGTGGTCGCTCGGGAACTTCGAAATGTCTTATTTTCGCAATTTTTTTTACTCTTCCCACTAAGAAATTTGACACTTTGTAAAATTTTCAAAACAATGAATCCTTTTCCAAATTCACCTCACATGTCTAACCCAAGAATTATAATATCTTTGTTCCCATAAAATGATTCTTTAAAGCTCTTGCCCGTAAACAAAATTATAGGTCATTTTATTCGTAAAACTGAAATGGCAGCTGTTTTTCGTCCATCGTAATGCGTCCCACAGTTGGTATCGACAGTCAAACTGCGGACCAATCGTAGCTGTACTCTGTGACAAGCGACGCCATAATACATTATAAGATACATCGTCTAACTGGTGTTTGTTAGAAATTATTATAACAAATTATTCAGAAAATTTAACACTTCGGTGTTTATTTTGTTTTTATGCTACAAGGCAATACAATTATGCATGCGAGATTTATTTTTGGCGACAATTTAGAATTACGAAAACCTTGAGCCACCACTAAATATTTAATGGCCGGCTAGAGCTTTCGCAAGGTTAATTTTAACACTATAAAGAGTAAAATTCATGGGTGAGAAGTGGACGAAAAAAATCCGATTTCTAAATGAAAATTGGAATTTCTGGGAGGCTTGAGTGACCTCTCAATACTTTTTGACCGCTCACAGCTTCCGCGACAATTCTTTTTTCTTTCAAAAAGATAATTGTATGGTGAGACGAAGGGAAAAAAGAGCTCAGAATTAAGCCACCCTAATACACACACACACACACGCACGCACGCGCGCACGCACGCACGCACGCACACATATATATATATATATATATATATATACTCCAGTAGGTAATAGTCTGTAGTTGGGAACGAGAGTGCTCGTAAAGTCGAATTACCGAGCTACACTTCGCGGCAAAATTCTTGTTGTTCCTGTGTACAAGGTCGTCGTCGCGGCGTCTCTTCTGCAATCGTACCAGTGGGGGTCGATCGCGCGCGATAGACGAAATACGTATAGGCCGATCGCGTTTGCCGAGTGCCGAAAGAAAAGGATCGTTGGTAACGCACGGTTTAGTCTGTCCGTTGATGTGTCACGGAACGTGTTGACACAATCCTACAATTCGCGAGGGAAAAAAACAACGTTACGGTTTAATCGCGAACTTTTCATTTTCCATCGCTCGCACACCGAGTACCTACGCCGAAAAAGACACGCGAAGGAAAAAAAATAAAGAAAATGGCGCTAGCATTGGCCCTGGTTCTCGCGGGTTTTGAGGAGGAAGATTTTCGGGGCTTGATGAGTCTGTGCTCGCTCGAAAACGATCGCAAGATTTTGCCGAGCGAGCTATCGGCATTAACAGTGACCGAGGCACCGTCGTCACCGCGACCAGCATCACCAAGCACGAGAAGCGAATCCAGCGGTATAAGCAGCCTCGTATCATCGACGACGACCGGATCGAGCTCCCTCAGCAGCGCACCATCCTCCCTATCGTCCGCGTCCTCGAGGTCCGAGACGCCCGACAGTAGCGAGCCCTCGCCCAAAGTACCTACGACCAAGGTCAGCAACGACAAAATAACCGCAAACGTCTCTCTTGGTTTTTTCGCCTTTCCATTTTAATTCGCGAGCCAGTCATCCTCCTGTTACGCGACCGACATTTTCCCCCTCAGGCTGACACTCTGTTGCGAGCGTTGCACAAGAAACGAGACATACTGAATCTCGGTGAGAATTTGAACGATCCCTCGTGGAACCTGAGGAGTCCGGCGATGCCGCGCAACGACACGAAATCTTACATGGCTAACCGATCTATTCATCATCGACTAGGACCTAACGCTCTCGACGAGGACTATCCCACGGTAATTTCTTCGTCCCACTTGCTTTCCCGCCAATTTTTATTCACCGTTTTCTTTTTTGGGTTTTCTTTTTGTTTCTACACTTTTCCAGAGAGTTTGCCTACACTGCGGCTTCACCGAACCCTCGCCCTACCTATTTTGAAGGACAATCTTTTTATCGCTTTTTCGCTTGTTTGTTTAACGAGGCGAGACAGGGTGCAACCTGTGACGCGTCGCGAGCGGCAGAAACACAAACTCACGCGCGACCTCAACGTCGTACACGCCGTGATAAAGAGATCCGAATCGCGATCGCCCCAGTCGAGAATTGAGCGAAAAGTTTTTCCTACGACCCGAAAGGAGGCCGCAGAAATTATTTTCGATAAAGCTTGTTTTCATAGATTTTTAATGACCCGTGGCGTCTTTTCTCAAGTGTATATATTTATTGATACAAGACGTGGAAGAAAGTAGGCGACGAATTTCCAAAGGATCGATGACGCGATGTGCAAAAACTCTAAACATATCTTGCCCGTCTTCTATTTATATTGTCATGTTTTTTTTTTTCGTTAACGTACCGTTTATATATTTATTTTTTTGCACGAGCTTTGTATCCGACTGACTATTATTTTCATTTTGATAATAAACAATTGTTTTGTACGGTTCATTGAGATGTCGAACAAACTTTTTTTGTCCTCAACAAGCCTCCTGCTACCCGAAACGAGACAACGCGTTGGAATAAAATTCGAACGGGTGGCCAGCGTTACCGACCGCGCTCGGTAACCCGCCGACGGACGAGCCTTCGGGCTCGCATCGTTGAAATCTACTTGACCTACGGGACATTATTTTACCGACGTACGGTATCTCGACTAGTACTGATTTGGACAAAACGAGCGCGGGCACGTCCTAAGGCGACATTTTTACGATTTTTTCGAAAATAAATGATCAATCGATTCTCGCTGAATCGTAGAAGCGCGGTTTGGATCGATCAACGAATCGACGGATAAGAGAGAGAACGGAGAAACGTACGGTCGACCCATTGACCGGATACTTTCCGGCGCGAGGCAATCTCCCTCTCTCGCTGACTCGTGTCGCCACCCTCCACCCCCGCCCCCGCCATGCATCCTTTTGGCAGAAGCGCGCGAGATGTGCTCGCGCGACTATTCAGATATTGTTGTTATTGTTGAGGGAACAATCGCCCGTCAATAGGCCGCCCCGGCATAATGTATCTATTCAGGTGCAGCCAGTGGTGCTCAAAGGATTTTCCCCTAGTCTCTCGATCGGGATGTTTTTCCAAAATCATGGCCTCGCTGATTTTGGAAAGATCCTATACCGGTCCGCAACCAGCATGATAATAGAAGAAAAAAGGCTCGTAAGGTAAAAAAAATGGTCCGGGCGAAATAATGGATCAGAGAACATTCCATATCGTGAATCGCGATAAAGTGAGAATCTCTGCGAGTATCAGGACGGTCTTTGTGCTTTCTCTCTCTCTCTCTTTCTCTCTCTCGTACCGATGTGTCATTACGTATGCGGGAATCATTTCCTAGGCGCGCGATAGAGAGAGAGATAGAGTGAGAGTGAGACTCGCGGCCGATGGACGCGCGCACAAGGGTCCAAAAATCGTCGAAATCAGTCGAGTTCAACACGAGCATTGTACCTGGGCTTTGTCTCCGTCTCATTGTTATCGCTCAGCGTACATATAACTACGGAATATATGTATTTCGCGGAACGTTCCGCGCCGGAGCATTTTCGTCGTGTCCTGACGCGGCACACGCTCTGCTCTCCTACTGCAAACGTGCATTTACACACGGTGACTAGTGCCGTGTCGAATGCGCCACCGGATCTCGAAAATCGAACCTCCGCAACGTTTACACCTATATATATATATAAGAGTGTGCGGAAAAAATCGATATATTTTTTTTCGGTTGCATCCACCAAAAACAGGTGAATTAAAGTAAAAAAAGAAGAATGCATTTGAATACTTTCCATAAGAATAACACAGGAAAATATTGGCACTTCTGAACATCGTAGTAAAACTCTTCAGAAAAAAATCTCACAAAAGCGTCATTAAGATATTCTGATAGAGAATTGAATTCCCTACAAAAAAGTTCCTACGAACAATTAGCTTAGAACAACCGTTCAAGTGGTATCGCTGTCTGAAATTAATGTTTTTATTTAAGCTGCGTGCGCGCCCTAGCACACGCTGCCACCTGGCGGCAGCATGCGGTAGCTCGTAGTGCAAAATTACAAGCTTCACGCAAGCGCCACAAACGGGAAACCGCGACATTTTTCCCCCAAATCAAGATCTGTCACAGCTACAATATTTCATTCGTTATTGCGAAGTGAATCCTGTAGTAGGGCAGGCTGTCTCGAAAAAATTAGCTAGTCACTTATAGTACTTTAACGAGAAAATTGTTGCTTTGTCGTTTTTTGACAATGCTGTGCCGATAAGTGTGAAGGCAAAAATGGTACAAGCTCTGCAATCTCGAGAAAAATCCAAAAATCCTTCCGAGCGAGTAATTGTTAAAAAAAATGATTGGGAAATGGCGCTGACAGAAGACATAAGCGATTTCGTTACTCAAGAATCCTTATTTCTTTTCCAGCAATTAAATTTACCTCATGATTTTTTGAGAGTAAATATTGAATTATGGCCGGAAAATGCCACCCATTTGAATTGGTTAGATTTTTTTAAATCCAAAAGTCGTTAATAACGTAGCCGAACGTGGTGTCACTTTGATAGAAGCATATAGATAGAAGCGGTTCATTAACAAAAAACGAAGAGCAACTACAATATTTATTGGGCGTAGTGCAAAATCATCGACAGAAATGCCCTAATTGCAACAAACAGACTCTCAAAAAAAGGAACGACGATTATCAAGCATTATAATGTAAAAACAAATCATTTTATCTTATTAAACCAAATTAATTCAATAAAACTTTTCGAAACACGATCAATGATGGACGTCGTTTCTTTTATATTTCTTGTTGTACTTGATTCTTTTTTGTATCAGAGAAATATTTTGAGAACGATTCCATGCAAATTGTATGTTAGAGCAGAACATTCTCTACAAAAAAAACCCAAAAAGTTTTTTCGTAAAGCGAAAAATTCGATTTTTACAGCCTTCTGAATTATTTTTTTTCCATCAATTCAATTTCAGACAGCGATTCCACTTGAACGGTTGTTCTGAGCTAATTTTTGTAAAAACTTTTCTGTTGGAAATTCAATTCTCCATGAGAATATGTTAATGACATCTTTGTGTGATTCTTTCCTGACGAGTTGCACTACCACATTCACAAATCCCAATATTTTCCTGGGTTATTCTTATGAAAAATATTCAAATGCAATGCGCCATTCGAATTATTATTTTTTGAGCTCTCCTTCCAGCATTCTTCATTTTTTACCTTAATTCACCTTTTCTTGCTGGATGTAACAGAAAAAAAAGTATCGATTTTTTTCCGCACACCCTTAAATATATATATATATATATATATATATATATATATATATATATATATATATATATATATATATATATATATATATATATATATATGAATATATGTATATATGTATGTGTGTGTGTGTGTGTGTGTGTGTGTGTGTGTGTGTGTGTGTGTGTGTGTGTGTGTGTGTGTGTGTGTGTGTGTGTGTGTGTGTGTGTGTGTGTGTGTGTGTGTGTGTGTGTGTGTGTGTGTGTGTGTGTGTGTGTGTGTGTGTGTGTGTGTGTGTGTGTGTGTGTATATATATATATATCGATATCGGTATTTATGTCTACCGATATATAGATATATACGTATTGGGAGTACAAATAAGTCTCCGCCGTTTGACAAAAGATGGCCCTACCAGGAGGTTATGGTTGAAATTGTCAGATGTAAAACGTCATATCGTAAGATTGGACACCTGGCAAGACCATAACCTTGAAATATTTGCAATTTTGTATCAGCTTCACATAATTTTTTCGTGCGAAAATGTCGAGTTATGAGCCGAATAAGCGTTATTTGCGGCAACTTTATAACTCTTCTTTCCTTCTTTAATTTGAAGAAAACTGCAACTGAGGGGCATCAATTGCTTGTAGAAGCATATGGTGAGGCTGCTTCAAGCGCGTGAAGTTGTCGTGAGTGGTTTCAAAAGTTTAAGAACGGTGAGTTTGACGTCGAAGACAAACAACGTAGCGGAAGGCTGAAGCAAAGACGCGCAATTGGAAGCATTATTGGAGGGAGATTCGTGCCAAACGCAAGAGTTCCTGCGAATGGCGCTTTTTCGGCTCAAAACTCGACATTTTCGTACGAAAAAAATTATGTGATGCTCATACAAAATCGCTAATATTTCAAGGTTATGGTCTGGCCAGATGTCCAAACTTACGATATGACGTTTTACATCTAACAACTTCAACCATAACCTCCTGGTGGGGCCATCTTTTGTCAAACGGCGGAGACTTACTTGTACCCCCAATATATATATATATATATATTGATAAGCGCGCGAATTTGGGCCAAAATCTCTCAAGGCGTTACCTTCATTTGTGTGGCTCACCGTAAAATGAGACTCGTTTTTCTTTAACTAAAAAATGAAGTAATGAAAATGAGGTTTGAAGGGTTCATCAGATTGTTTGGCTTGTTAGATCAGTTGTAGTTACACTTACAAGAGAACCTTACAAGCTGTCACTCGCGGATTTTGATAAGTCTCAGATATGTTGTAGAGAGACCTACCCTGAGTACCTGAGTAAAGGGATTATATACAACGCTCTTTAGTTTTCGAGAAAAAACGTTCGAAAGTTTAGCTCGTAGTTACTAGTAGCTACTATACCGGTACGGTTGCACCTTTGTCGAATCAGCGGGCGTGGCCCAGTGGGCAAGGTTCCCGGCTCTGACGCTCGAGGTCCAGGGTTCGAGTCCCATGATGGCGTTTTTTTTTCTTCACAAAACATAAATAAATTTGATGGATGATGCAAAACCGTCTAATTATTTATTATTATTTTATTTATTTAATTTTTTTATTCATTTTTTAAATTTTTTACTTTCTATTTCTTTTAATTATTTATTATTATTTTATTTTTCACGCAGAAAAAAAGAGAGAAAGAAATTGTAACATCTTTCGCAAGAAACTGCAGTTTATTATTTTTCATTACAATATACAGGTTTTTCTTACTCGCTATCACTGTGGTCGCTTCTTACATCAGAACAATACTGCGGGTGGTATTTGTCGTAAAAGCAAGCAAAACACAAGATCAAAGAGCAACGCGCACATTGTACAAAAGCTATAGTCTTGCAGGCGCACGCAGTTTTGAGCAGCGTTATTGGAAAGCATACTTGATTGACATTTAAAACCGCGATCTTTCCTCAATTAACTTCGATGCAAACCACGCATATTTAATCATCGGCGCGTAAGCAGGTGCGCTTAATTGATGAAGAATCAAAGAATGAATTTGTATGGAATCTTCCCTTCACGCAATTTCTCTGTTATTTTTTAACAAATCGGGAGCAATTTGTGTATGTTTTGTGAAAATTTTCACTTGCCGGTAAAAATATACATCGCACGGTTGGCAAATCGGCGTGCACTTGGGCGGTATAACTTTGATACTGCATGTACATGCCTTCTTCTCGTCTACAAAGATGTGATCATAAAGCGTTTGATCAGCGCCGATGATTAAATATGCGTGGTTTGCATCGAAGTTAATTGAGGAAAAACCGCTGTTTTTAAATGTCAATCAAGTATGCTTTCCAATAACGCTGCTTAAAACTCCGTGCGCCTGCAAGGCCATAGCTTTTATACAATGTGCGCGTTGCTCTCTGGTCTTGTGTTTTGCTTGCTTTTACGATAAATACCACCCGCAATAATGATCTGATGTAACAAGCGACCACAGTGATAGCGAGTAAGAAAAACATGTGTATTGTAATGAAGAATAATAAACTGCAGTTTCTTGTGAAAGATTTTATAATTTCTTCCTCTTTTTTTTCTGCGTGAAAAATAAAATAATAATACATAATTAAAAAAAAAATTTTAAATGAATAAAAAATAAATAAACAATAATATTAAATAATTAGACGGTTTTTAATCATCCATCGAATTTATTTATATTTTGTGAAAAAAAAAGAAAAACGTCATCACGGGACTCGAACACTGGACCTGGAAGCGTCGGAGCCGGGAACCTTGCCCACTGGGCCACGCTCGCTGGTTCGACAAAGGTGCAACCGTACCGTTATAGTAGTCACTAGTAGCTACGAGCTAAACTTTCGAACGTTTTTTCTCGAAAACTAAAGAGCGTTGTATAAAATCCTTTTACTCAGGTACTCAGGGTAGGTCCCTCTACAACATATCTGAGACTTATCAAAATCCGTGAGTGACAGCCTGTAAAGTCCCCTTGTCAGGTTTAGCCGCTCTGACGGAAGACGCAGAACTTTTTAGCACCTAGAAACGAAATAATGTTCGTCATTTTCAGCGGTGTCAAAAAATATGTATTTTTCGCAAAATGGCATAATGTTGAATAAATTTTTTCTTTTCACTAAAAGATCGGCCTTAATTACTTTATTTATATTCTCATACACCAATTTCCATACACCAATGAGAATTGCTGACGAATCGTAAAAATTTATCGAGTCGATGACTCTCAAAGCTTTACCTGCATTTATGTGGCTCACCGCAAAATGAGACTGGATTTTTTTAAACTAAAAAAAACAATGAAAATGAGGTTTGAAGGGTTCATTAGATTGTTTGGCTTGTTAAGGGGCTATACCAGTGCAACACATTCAAAAAATCGATTTTTTTGTTGCCTTTTTCAACATTTTATACTTTCAAGGATATCATTATCATTTATATAATTTATATATCAATATGATTTTATCTTGCAAAAATCGATAGTTAAATCTTTAAACGCGTTTTTCTCGAAATGAGATTTTTCAAATTTGCTAACATTGTAACACAAACAGAAATTATCCGATTGTCTTGAAGTTTGAACTGAGTAGTCTTGAATATATTTACTCTACAGTGACGCGGGGTATTTTTTATTGGATGAAAATTGACGGTTTGGCATTGAAAAAAAACGACCATTATAGGCAAAAAAACAGACTTTTTTCATAGTTACGCCATTTTGTTAGATTTTGATATTTTTCGAAAATCTTACGTCATTGTACAGGAAATACCTTCCAGTTTAACGACATTTTTTCCTTTTTCGGTTTCAGCTACTCAATCGGCCGGAATCATGTCAGCAGTGGAGGCGCCTTTTTCTTTGGCGCCTACGAAGGCAGCGCATAAGTCTTGGATCTTTGGCGCTTGGATCTCAATATTTTTCTATGGACAAATTATGTAACATAGGTCAAAAATAGCCAAATATATTCTTAATTTCCCGAAACATTCAATTGAGTACTTTTCTTCCAACAAATTTCCGAAAATCACCCAAATTTTCAGCGTTCACACTGGTATATCCCTTTAAATCCGTCGTAGCTACATTAAGGGTTTTTTTCCAGGCGCTCTGCCGGAGGACGTAGAACTTTCAGTGATTAGCACCAAGAAAAGAAAAAATGTTCATCATTTACATTAGTTTTGCCAGAAGAGTACACACGATTGTCAAAAAATATGGTTATTTCGCAAAATGGCATCATTTAAGAATGTTTCAATGTTTTTTTTTTCTCGAAACCGGCCTTCATTCGTTCATAATAACGAGACCAGTTGATAATTCATAAAAATCGCGTGTACTTCTTTAGAAAATTCATCTAAGAAGCTACAGTTGAAATTTCAAGACGATCGGATGAAAACAGCCCGAATGATGCGTCCTCCCCATTTCAAAAGCGTGGTTACGAGAACAACGTGTTTAAACTTTAAAGACCGATTTAGTAGCTTTCGTCCACACGACGGAATTAAAGCTCTCATTTGAATTTCGCGTGTACCCACGCGATTATTTTGGCAGTAGGTCTTCAGTTACGTCGTTGTATATTTTTCGTACAACGACTGGACCAAACAACTCCAAAATGCTACTTTCATCGCCCAAGCTGTTTCCCGCGTTTCAAGGGCGCTTAACAGCGCTTCGAAAAATGATCTCCAAATTTTTTTTTCTCGCACGGATTCCCCCATTGGTACACATCTAAGGTTTTCGAACAATGGAAAAAGAAATGTAACTTTATTAATGAAATAACTACAACGAAAATTAAAACCAAAGTAAATTAACAAAAATGCAACCTCTGCGTAAACATGCTTAAAAAATTAAATCAAATTTTGGTAAAAGATTGTGACCTGCCGAGATAGTACGAGTGTCCGACGCTAGGTGCCGTCCGAGGTTACGAGACTTCTTCCTGTAACTTCTTTTGCATATCATTCCTGTGATTTTTATACACAATTCAAGACAGTAAGCAAAAAAGTAAACATTTTTTTGCACTTAGATGTCACGCCTCAGCCCAAAATATACGGTGTACACAATCCATTATGTGCGTGTATGTGTAGGTAAATTGCGCACACGGGGGGATAACAGAGACCGAGATTCATCTCGTTGGAAAGGCTCGCCTCGCCTCGCCTCGCCTTGCCTCGCCTCGCCTCGCTTCGCCTCGACGACGACAACCGGGACTGATGAACGCGTATCGCTAAAAACTATAAAGGGAATATGGGTTCGCGTTTTTTTGTCCCTCAAATCGACGGAGCATTTTTGGAAGGAAGGCGCGATTTTCGCATCGATATCGAAGAAGCGGGACGGGAATGGAGAAAAAGGGAGCGCGCGCGAGGGTGAGGCCAGCGAGGGCATGCTGAATAGAAAGCGACACAATGGAGAGAGAGAGAGAGAGAGAGAGAGAGAGAGAGAGAGAGAGAGAGAGAGAGAGAGAGAGAGAGTGAGAGGGCTGGGTGGCTGGGCTGGTGGAGGCGGCGTGTTATCAAATGGGTTCCTCATTCACATACCGCAGCGTGGCCTGGGCTTGGGAGAGCGCGAGCTCCCGGTCGCGTCTGTCCGTTGTACTTGTTCATACACCTACCCCAACCTCGTTCCCCTCTCAACAACCCCCTGTCCTTCTTCCTTCTTCCACCATAGATTCGAGAATCGAATCGAGCGTCGCCCCCGCCCCCGCGTCTTTCTATTCCTTCTTTCAATTGGATCGTGGCGGATCAAAATGTGTGATAAATTATTGTTGCATATTGCGCGTATATTCATCTGTATTGGAATGAAAGGTGAAAAAGGATAAATGGGATCAAAATGGGTGGGGAGGGGGGGAGAAGGAAGTCGACGGAAAGGTACAACAAAAGTGTCATTACGATGGACAAGAGCGCGTGCGAGAGAAGCGGGATGGGGAGGGAAAAGTTTAGCTCGGAGCGATACGCGTATATCGGCTGGCTACTCGTGTATAGACCTTATAGAAAACGTGCGGAACGAGATGAACACGTATATATATATATATATCTTGTGCTTCAACGATGGCATACAAAACTCGCTCAATACGTCATTCAGCCGAATAATACTGCTCGTTCCCGCCAGAATGAGACTTTCAAAGGGAATTAAGGATTCAAAGGCATCTTTTGCGCGCCGCTCACAAAACACGCCCGGGCTGCTTTTACGTACACGAACAAGCTCGCGGTGCGAGCGCGCGGGCGGCGTTTTGTACTTTCCGCCGGTTTGCCTCGTCATCCTCATCCGTACACCTTGCCTACTCGCGGCAACGGCAGCTCTTTCCTTCGTACGCATACGCGCTTATCTTTGCAAACTCGCGTGTCGCGCATGGGAGACGAGCCTTCGTCGTTCGCCCGAAATAAGCATCACCCAAATGTATATTTCCCACAAGAGGGACTTTGCGTTTGTTCGAGGTCAACTAGCATCCAAATTTTCAGCCTATTTTGAAGGCCTTTGACTCCATTTAGGCCTCACTTGAGGCTACTTAGGGGCTGTCCATAAATTACGTAATTTTAAAATAGAGGAGGGTCCATTATCGGGACCGTTACCATTATCGTTGGATAATGGTAACGGTAGTTGGATTACATGACTTCAGGGGGGGAGGGGGGGGGGTAAAAAAACAGCAAAAAAATCGATGACGTAATATTTATACGGCCCCTTAGTGCCACAAGTATGAGCCTCAAAATGTCAGCCAACGCAACTTTTTTACTCCTTCTTTGCTCGCTGGTGAGGCAAGGTACTACTTCCTGGACAAAACCTCATACTTCTACCTGACCCAGTTCAAACAGTTCTGGCTCCTCTTCCCCTTGCGTTCGAACCTGCCGAGCACGTGTCTGTTTCGACGAAACACACACGGGAATCACGGGAATAATATAATAATTCATTATTATTATTCCCGTGATTATTACATATATTATTCAGCGATCAAATGATTAATAAATGAAATTAATATATTTAACGTCTGTGAAACGTGCATTCAATTATTCACATTTTATCATTGTTTAAAGTTACAAAAATGAAATAAAAATCAACAGGGTTTTTCATTCTAGTTATTTCTTTTTAATGGGCTTGAAGTTTGCATGTTCGGAATGCGATTTTTTTAATTCCTTATTTTTATTAGAATCGAAAATCATATTTTCTACACGTAGGTTGTGGGTCGCTAAATGAGAAGCCTAAAAAAAGATCGCGAGATTTTTATAGTTCAAGTCTGACCAAAAAATGTAGGAAATGCGAAGAAGGAAAATTTCGTTGCATTCCAACGATGAAAACTTTAAGATAATTTTTTTTATTGATAGGCAACCCACGAGGTTGAAGTTTGCATACTTGGAATGAAACGAAAATTAACATTTCTGAATGGCTATTGGGATGTTGAATAAGTTCTCGCGGTTTTTTTTTCGAGAAAATGAATGCTTTTTAAAACAAATCATTTCTAATGCTTTCAATCGTTTCGGAACTGTTGTGTGATCAACTGCTAACGAGTCTGCAAGTTCTGCTAGCGTTTTACATGAGTCTTCATGAAATAATGCCTCCAATTCAACCCATCGAAATCATTATTATTGAAGCGTTTAAGGAGCCAGTCCATTTTGAAAATTTCAACAAATCGAAAGCAAGCAAGTCTTGAAAAATCGACGATGATGAGCAATCAGAAGGGATTTTGTACGGTGCAGGAATTGTCGATTGAGTTTAGGTAAGAGTTTTTTATAGTATAAACTTCAAACACGTTTTTTCTCGAAACGACGTTTTAAAAATCTAGCTCCATCGTATCTCTGAAACTAATAAACCAATTCTCTTGAAATTTGAACCACATATTGTAAACATGATACGCAACAAGATGACCCTCGATGGTTTACATTTTTTTATTTTTACTTTTTTTTGCGAAGAACTGCGAAAAACGCGTTTTTTAAAACTTTTCTTCGTTTTTCATCCGACATTTTTTTAAAATTTTTTGATAAAACTTTATATCCGAGGGTCATTTTGTAGCTGGTGCCATACTGCATCTAATGGACTTTGATTTTTTTTGTTTCAGACAAGCCGTTACCGAGTTCTGATGGAGCTACCTAGCCTACCTATTTTTGAGGCGTTACGTTCAGCAGTTTTCGTACTTAAAAATTAATTAAAATGAATTAACATTTTTTTAAATGTATTTCAAGACTTTATTTATCAAGCCCAACAACTTTTATATTCATATATTTCATAAAAGCCTAAAATTTCATCAAAGCCTAAAAAAAAATCGCGAAAATAGCCTTTTTTCGTGACTCCAAAGGGGACTGGCCCTTTAAACCAATCATGGCATGTTGTTTCCGACAGAGCATGGTCGCCGCAGGTCTCAAGAAGAATTCTGTGTGCTTCAGGTACAGATTTTTTTTAAATAAAGTACTCCAGTAAAATTCCCTGCAAATACTCTTTTTGGGCCCGAAAATCCACATGTTTAACATTACGAAAAAAAAAGTTGTTTACACTGCGGCAAAATAAAATACACTGAATTTCAAGCTTGCTTACGGTACTTTTTTATAGATGCGTCACTAAAACAGTGAGAACTTATTCAACGTCCTAATATAACTTATTTGGCACCTTTTGCGTCCACAAATCCTTCACAACATTTTTAAGATATTTGTTTAGCGATCTACGATTAAAATCTATCAAAAAAGATCTATAATAATAAAAATAAGAAAAATCAAATCTAGAAAAGAACTTTCGTTGCTTTCCAACGATGCAAACTTCAACACCACAGCAACGCAACGTATAGTGTTTCATTGAATCTCGGTTTATCGTTGATAAATTATAGGAATAATCAAATTTTTAATCGAGTTTAAACGTTTGCATAAGCATCGAAGTATTTATTTATAATTATTCCATTACAACATTTTGAAGTCTGAATTGGAAAGAGACTTTCGACATTGTCGGGTAACCCTTCGAGGTCACACCCTCGGCCAGCAACTAAAATGGTCACATGGGGTCCGTGTGACCCTAGCCATGTTTAGACGATTGCGACGTTGAATCTATTATTCCGAATGGCTTATAAAAATGCAGGGTGCTAGTTTGAACCTTCCAGAATGTGGCACTCAGTATAATATTCTTAAAAAGTCATTTTTACCTTAATAAATCATAACTCTTGCAACTTTAAATATAAAAAAAATTATTTAAGGTGATACTCTTCAGATATGATGGTTTAAGGAAAAAAAAATAGCTTCATTTCAACAAAGGTATTTATTTGGATATTGGAAGAGGGCCCATTGCGCAGTAAAAAAAGAACGATTATCGTGAAAAATGAGCAATTTATATTCGCAACAGAGGCTCAAAAAAATTATGAGATCATAGTATAAACACAATATATATAAAAGATATCAAAAAAATATATTAAAAAACACAAAATATTTAAAAATCGTAAATAAATCAACTTTGCACAGCCACACAGCTAACACACATGGAAACTCTGTGCTTGTCGCACATTCTAAATGTTTTTATGGTTTTCCAGGTAGTATTGTGATGAGTTTTAAATGACGTAGACGGACGTCGCAGGGAATTCACATTTCGGAGCAATTGATATAAACTTGATAGAAAAAAATTTACCATTCTCTTATTCATCCTTACATTACGTAGAGTGATCCGACGAAAAAAATATAAAGACCACATTCTAATGAAAAAAATATACGTGCAGGTCACATGGGGGTAAAAATGACCCCAGCGCCCGCCCGACTTTCTTTGTATCGACTACCACGACGTATCTCCTGTCGCGAATCGTCCGATCCTAATAGATACCTTCAAAAGACACTCCGAAGCACCCTTACAAGGCAGGCCAGCCCCCTTGGCCATCTACAACTTATAGTCACTTTGGCCCAACGTCACGCGTGGGGTCTCCTGTACCCCGTGTGACCGCAAAAAGGTTAATTTTATTAATATATAATAAATCATCTAAATAGAGCAAACTCTTGGTCTGTCTTTGGAACAGTGATATGGCATTTTTCTCTAAAAAATCGCAAGAGGAATGCGATGATTATGAGCTGAGTATATATTTAAAAATTTGAATACATAAAAAACATGCCCTGACTGATTCCTCATGGCCCAGCCGGATCTCCTAAAGCTAGAAGCTACAGGTTCCCTTTAGGGAATTGCTAATGGTGAATTCGTATTCAGTGGGTAAAAATACATCGATATGGACCGGTCGGAAAAATATTTGAAACCCAAATTTATTTCCCATCTCGACCCAAAAAAAGAGGCCTCACTGAATAGTCGATCATTTTTTTTTCTCCGGCTGTTTGAAATTTCGAAATTTTGGCGCTTCTGGAAACGTGGCCAAAAGGGTCGAAAACATTTTTTTATCGACTTTTAAATCATTTTAAGAGTCTATCTGAAGGGAACTTTTCTGCCAGTTACGAATATCACCGAGTTTTTGCGGATAACCGAAAATTAAGCCGTAAATACGCCAAAAACCGTGTGTTGATGTAGACTACAAGCCCCAGTGGTCACTGGGTGTGCGCGGGGAAAGGTCGTTTTCATCCCAAAAATAGCGTTAATCCCAGCGGAATATCCGTTCGAGTTTAAGAGAATACAGTTCCCTCTTGAGGTGTGCTTTGCCATGGCTATTAATAAATCTCAAAGACAATCACTGAAAATGGCCGGCATTGAATTGAGAGGGGAGTGTTTCTCACATGGGCAGTTCTATGTCGCATGTTCCAGGCCACTCTACCAGTGGCCTGGCCAACGTAGCTACGAAAGACAAAACCACAAATGTGGCTTACAAAGAAGTAGCGGAATAAATGAAACTCATATTTCGCCGGGTTTTTATACTTTAGGAACTTTCAGATAACATCTTCCAAGTACCGAGGCAAGATTATTTATTTCGGATACGAACTACACGAGCGAAGCCGCAAGTAACAGCTAGTCTATCAGTAAGGTAACACGATAATGCGTAAAAACCATTTTCAGTGCAAATTTGAAAATTTTTAAATAAAAACAGCTTTTATGAAAAATTCTATATTTAAATCTATGCTTCAGGAGGTTAGAGCGATTCAGTTGAGTCAAATAACGGTTTATTCATTTTTTTTTGGGTCAATGAACCTCAAAAAAATGCATACGAGGTACAGATTTATTCTATATTTGCTAATTTTTTAAAATATACAATTAAAGGGCAAAATTATGCATTTTAACATTTTTATTACGTAAAGTAGAAAAACTTTTGTGTTACAACCAACTTGAAAAAGCATAACATTATCGATGATTATTATGGAAAAACTACGACAACAAATGTTTTATACAATTCACAAAGAAATTTTGAGTAATTCATAACTATGCCTATTCATATTTACCTTACGAGATTATTGGCCCATGGTTTACGATGGACAAGATGAGGATTTTTCTTTTTTAATGTTCACAAAGGTTCAGTTTGCGTTAATCCGTTGTTAGAAATGGTTTATCTCGGTGCTAAATAACAATAAAAATTACATAACCTTTGGTGTGAAAGTCTTGCCCATCTAACCGCACGATAATACATTAAAATATTTTTTAGCTCTGGTGTTTGGTGGTAACAAAGTTCAAAAAATTCGTAAAGACTCAGTATAGTGTAAACAATAACATGTATTTTTTATTAAATTTACTCTTGGATTGTAGCTAACGCTCCAACCTCCTTAACTTGCCTGATAACTTATATATATTATAATTATGTTTATAATCGACATCCTACTTGTTTATAGATGATTATAGTCATGTTGACATCCTATTTACCACCTAAAAGTGCAGAAAAAGGCAGTCTGTTCGACGTTAAGTAGGAGTTCATTTTACATTGAAGCGTTAGGCTACTGTGAAAAATTTTACACTCTGGTTCGTAGCTCAAGGCAACGCAAATTGAAGAGGAAGGTCCAACATATGGTGGAGGGATTGCAGATTGAAGGTAAACTTATGATTCCAACGACAGAACTGGTAGGAAAGGTTCAAACGCGTTTCTCTCGAAACTATATTTTTCAAAATGATTTACACGATTTCTCGACATCTAATGAACGGATTGAGTTGAAATTTGGTCCACTTATTCACTGGACCACTAGTGTTGTATTGACCGACGTTTTTCCTATTAACATTTTTTTCATTGGTTATTAACATTAACGATGTCATTCTTCCTACAAAAATCGACAAGAAAAGTACAAATATTTTTTTTTATCGCTGCCACACGTTGACAATAAAAAAAGCTCGATCAAGCCCTAGCCAATATTACCTATTTTAAGAAAAAAAAAAACTTTTTTTTGTTTCAGATTAACCGAGTGGCCAAAATCAAATAGACCGTTCAGCCCTTCTGGTTCAAAGGCCTTTCACGAGATTGATTATAATTTCTTCAACTATTGATATATTTAATGAAATTGAGTAAACAACTTTGTTAATCTACGTATAAATAACTATCCGAACGGTTTTTCAATTATTTTACTTGATGTACATTTTCAAAATTATTCTTTTCGAATAACCCTTATTATCGATGGTCTTGAAGTTGGCGTCGTTGGAACGCAATGAAAATTCCTCTTTATTGTTTCATTTCTCTAGTTTTAATATAATCCAATATCTTTCTTTTGCACTTTTTCGTTACAAATGTTTAATAAGGATTCTCAAAAATATTTCCGTAAATTCGGTAGCTCAAATGTGTAAAGAAAAAAAAATATATATATATACAGCAATACGATGAAAAAAAAATACAATTTCGTTGCATTCCAACGTTGCAAAGTTCAATACCATGATTATTTGGGTGGTCACAGTATAACCTAATCCCTTAAATTCGAAGCTACTCCACTACCCTTATCTCCCACCTCTGCGAGGAGCTGCAGTATCGAAATAGGCTGAGAATTTCGACTCGGCAACCCCTCCGCTGTGTTTACTCACCAAGAGGGGGAAAGAACGACACAATAGCCCGGGAGATAGAGCGAGAGCGAGAGAGATCGTAAAGTTTCGTCGCCGCGTTATTACACTTTAGGATTATATAGTTTTCGATTGTTATTCATAGGAGGCAAGCCAGCGGGAGTGAACATGATGTGAGAGACGGAGCGTCGCCACCGCCCCTCGGTCGGTTTTATTTCAACTTTTATATCATCATTTACTAAACATTAATTCTACCCTTAAGCTCGGTATAGAAATCCAATGCTATTTACCGACCGACGTCCGAAGAAACTATATCTCGCCTTTCCGCTCTGAAACAAAACAATAATTCACGGATCATTAGAGCCGAAGGCAGAGTTTTAAGAGACTTTTTTCTCAAACGAATCAATGAGAAACGTATGTATACGAAAAGCTGTCTCAGTCTCGTTTTTCGGTGGTATACCCCCCCCCCCCCCCCTCGCGCGTTGGCAAACGTAGCGCGTACAATACACTTTGTCGAGTATACTTTGAGGAATACAATACCCATACGGTACACGTACAGAGAGGGAGAGAGAGAGAGAGAGAGAGAGAGCCATGTGTACGATTTCTTTTATAGATCCGGGGCGAGGAGGGTGGGTGGGTCGGGAGGGGCTGGCGCGGACGAACGTAGCTCCGGTTGCGCTGCCTTATCGGCAGTTATCGGTCCGTGATGTCGCACAATGGGGCAGACAATGCGCGGGACAATACGCTGTTTCCTAACCCTCGACCCTCCAACCCTCGCGCGTTTCGCCATCCCTGCTGTTCCTCTTCCTCCAGCCCCGTCCTCCCGTTTTCTTTCTCCGTCTCTATCTAGCTCGCTCGCTGGCCAACTTAATAAACAAAATAGCTGACTCGGCCGGGCTCACAATAAGATTCGTACGACGTGATAAGCGAGCGCGCGTTGCACGAAAGAATCACGATTCCTTCGCGCTCGGCTCGCCAAGAAAGAAAAAATATATATAATTATTGAAAATAAGGGAGGTAAGGGTGGTCGGTGGCGAGAAGAAAAGAGACGGCTTGGCGCGGGGGAGCTTGCGGCTTTGCGCGCATCATCGAATCGACTCTTGCGGATCGCCCCCTCCCCCCTCCCCGTGCCCACCCTTCGCGTCGTACCCTTTTCCTCCCGTGGATTTATCTTCCCAATGTACACACGAGTATTGCGTATCTCCCGCGTGGGTCGCCCCCTCCAAACTTGTCACACGTCTTTCTCAATTGCACCCTTGCGGCGGCGGCGCGCCAACCCTCTTATCGACACCCCCCCCCCCCCCCCCCGTGCGATCAACAATATGGACTCGCGCGTAATCACCCTGATCCACGTGCCACCTCCGCCTTTCCCCACAGATATGATCAAAATAGAGGGGGGGGTGGGGGCAAGAGAGAGAGAGAGAGAGAGAGAGAAAGTGGCTCGAACGCGCGAGCTTACATTTTATTAGGATTATTTGACATTTTATTAACGCGTAGACGAGTACCCTAACCACGGGGATTAAGTTGTCGTCTAGGCGAAGAATGAGAAAGGGAAGGATAGATGGCGGGAAAGAGCGCTTGTTCTCTAGCGTAGAGCATGGATACCAGATTTTCGATAATATCGAAAAACCGGAATATCGGACGCAAAATACAATATTGGACACAAATAATACCAACATTTCCATATCCGAGTTGAAAACATTTAAATGTCATTATGATTGTTATTATTTCCATTTAAGGGGTCTTCTCACTTTGGACACTAATAAAGGCTGTTTTCATGATTTTTTTTTGATAGGTTTACATTATAAATATTGATATAAAAGTCGTTACACTTAATGAATACTCTTTCGAAATACATAAACTTTTTAAAATGTATTTTTGTAACCCAAACAAACTTTAAACGTGTTTTTTCTCGAAACAACGTTTTTCGACGGCTTGTTGATAAAATCTTCGAACCTACTGACCTGATCCTTATGAAATTTGAACCACATATTCATTACAACTATAGCTATAACGCACAGCGAGGATTTTTTTGAATTTCGATATTTACTATTTTTTTGCCAAAAACGGTGCAAAACACGTTTTTGTGCTTTTTCGAAAAATGTCCGCTATTTTGTTATTTTTGCATATATCAAAAATTGTATGATATGCACTATAGCCATCAACATACTGAATCCCAAAACCGTTCGATTTTTGTTTCGGATAATCCATCGCTGACATTTCATCAAAAACGCCGACATACAATTTTTCAGGACATTTTTAAAACTATTTTCGTCTATAAATGGTGACTTAAATCAATTTTTAAAAAATCATGTATTTCGAAAGTCTATTTATTAAGTGTAACAACTATTATATCAATATCTATAATATAAACCTATGGAAAAAATTCACGAAAATAGCCTTTTCTTCGCGTCTGAAGTGAGAAGACCCCTTAAGTTACTGTTACTAATGTTTTTTACTACGTTTAACAGCCTTAAACATTATTACCTACATTAAGGAGGAAAAACCCTTTACAATGTTCAAGAAATCGATTTTTTCACATATTTCCAAAGTATAATATATTGAGAGTATTATTGAAAAATCGAAAAATTGAAATATGGCATTTCTTTGAAGTCACAGCACATAGTCGAGAGCTCGCCAGGACCGCATGCTGTCAACTAGGAAGTCAGGTAGTCGGAGCGCCATTCTAGAATGAAATGTTTACGGTGACGAGTTGACTGTTATAAAAAGTCAGTGTATCGGCCCCGTTAAAGAGAGAACGGGCACGAGACTCCGAAACGTAAGTGAAGAAAAAAAAACTTTCGGGAAACGGTAAGTTAACGGATAAAATTGTAAAAAAACGACATGGCGTTGTAATGAAAACAAAACTTTGCACGGCTTCTTGGCAAAGTTTTGATTATTTATTTATTGAATGCTAGGTTGGCTATATTTAAGAAAATAGCAGAATATGTTTAGTAATGTATAATAAATGAAGATCTCAATAAAAGGCGGTGGCTTTTAACACATACGGTGGTTTCACTTAGCTATACACTATTATTTCGACAACTTCCATCTTCGCCTCAAGCTTCTGATGCTTTTAATCAAGGTTTCCCATAAATATCGGAAAATATCGAAATGCCCGTATACCAATATTACAACTTGTTGATATCGAAATAATACCGGTAATAGAAAAAGCTCCGATAGTCCAAGGTCTACTCCAGCGCGAGTGCCACAACCGTTCGTGACCCGCACGGGCATCGCGCAATTACGGTTTCAACGAGAAATCGCGCGTCTCTATCCGCGTGATAATTCACCAGTACTCGCGGATGACGGCGATAAGAAGAGAGCAGAATGAACTGTGGGGAAAAAAAACAAATTTTAACTCCTTATCGGGACGAGGTTGGACGTACCGGCGCAAAAATTCGTGATCCGCTTGTGACTTTTATCAAAACGATTGTGAATCATTGAGCCGTTCACGACGAGAATGTACCCCTACCGGCAGAGAGAGAGAGAGCACAACCCGCTTCACGTTAATCATAACACCCGCGATGACTCTATAATCCGTGTCCCCCTTCTTTCATTATCGCGATACGTCGGGGTGGAACACACGCGGGTTCCGTAGATTACTCTTGTGGCTGTCTTTTGTGAGGGGCGGCGGCGACGAGGCGACTCCTACCGAGTCAAAATTTTTGGCCTATTTTGAAGGCCGTTGACTCCATTTTCGCCTATTTTGAAGGCGTTTAACACCTTTTAAACCCATTTTGAAGGCCTTTGACGCTATTTAAACCTATTTTGAACGCCTTTGACTTCATTTCAGCCTATTTCTAAGGACTTTCCCGAGCAAAAATGTGTCCGGAAATTCCCTACTTTGTGTCTGGCCCTGATCAGACTTGCCTGACCGGGCCCTCCCATGGAACAAACCAGAAAGATAGCAAAATCGTTTTGTACGCCTTGCCCTCTGTTTTGGAAATTACAATCTTTTGGCCGGGCTACATTGCGTGCAAGTACATCTTTACGTAATGTCTATCCGGTCAGAACATTTACATGTCCTGAAAAGTGTAACCTGTCTTTAGGAAGTGTGTGAAGGTACTTTGCTTTTCACCTCATCGAAGATATTTAGAATTGATTAGGATGAACCGAATGTATCTGTTGTAATTCGATTCACCATTAAAAGCATTAATTTCATCAATGATAATCGACGAGGATAAGAATGCTTATCGTAAATACCGGGATTACAATAACTAATTATTTTAGCATAATGAATGGGCAAAGTGTTTAATGAGGCAAAAAGGTAAAGAAGTTAATTCGTGATTCTTGAACGCCTTGTTGCCATGTTGGGGAATATCAATGTTCTCCAGGTGGCTACAGGCGAAGGGCTTCGCGTAAGCAAGGTACCATCGTAGGAGGATGAAAGATCGTCCTGTACGTAGTACCACGTACAGAAGTGCCCTAATTATATAGCGTGCACTTGCGCTTACGATTTTGCGATACTTGTGAAATAACCCTTTGCACTTGAGGCCTTTTTCCTTCGGATAGTGAGTGGTGAGCGAGAGTCACCTCTCAAGTGCAAAGGGATAATAAAGTATCCGTATACCACCTCATACTATCTATTTTACTCGGGTAAATCGCCAAAAGCTCTTCCAGTACTTGATCGTTTTCCTGTCCGGTTCCTAATCAGATTCCGAAAAACGGAACGGTGGAACGGGGCCTAGTGATCTGTGAGACCTGTTACATGGTGAACTTGAACCGCGCTGAACGGCCCGGCCATGGCCTGATATTACCCGAGTGGAAAACGTAACTCATCACCGCCTAACCATAAGCTAGTAAAGTTATGTTGCAAATCGCCATTACCTAGCCGTGTTAGCTATTGACTACCCAGCCTTGTAACGATTTAGTCCTGTAGTGACTGAATACGAAAAATTAAATGGTGACTAGATAGGAAGAAATATCTCACGGCTGTATAGTATTTTTAGCCATGACCCAGTTTTTTTCAGCTAGTGACTGGGAACAACGAATTAGGTGACCACAAGATGAAAAAAATTTTCAGCTGTATATATATTTTTTTTCGTGCTTTGTTTTGCTCATTATTTACATCATTGCACCCTTTTACGATATGCTTCATATTTATCATTCACTGTTATGATATTTGCGCTGTAAATATATTAATGGTTCAATTTTTAATTATATCAGACAAACGCTTACGCCATAAGGTGGTTTCGATCCCAGGACCTTTGGGTGATGAGTTGTGACGTTATCCACTGACCCAGTTCCCCTTGTTTAATTTCTGAATTTTCGTCTCGTCTTCGTATCGTCTACACATGTTACAATCCACAATGTTAGATTATTGAAATATGGGTACATTAGCAAATGTAAATAACATTTATCGAACCGATGACTTAATTGCGTTCGCATTGAGAGCGATAATCGCATCGAATTACATAACCTTAAATTGCATTTGTCCGATCATTTATTCCGGCTAGTGCGGCCGCAGTTAACTAGAGTTAGCTAGGACCTCGCGAGATACCGACTTGAAGATTTTTTCATTCGCAACGTCATCTGTAGCTCAAGTTGCTCAGCCAACCATGAGCCGATCGCTCGACGGAACTACACGTAGTCACATAACCACACTTTGTCATTTGTGACCCAGATCGGCTGGGCAGTGACTGACCAAGGGGTGCATAGCCGCAGTCAGCTAGTGTTGGCTGGGTCATGGCGAGATACCTACGTGAGAATTTTTTCATTCGCAACGCCATCTGTATCTCAAGTTGTTTAGCCAGCCATGAGCCAATCGCTCGATGGAACTACAGTGACATAACCACACTTTGTCATTTGTGACCAAAATCGGCTGGGCGGTGACTAACCAAGGGCTGCATAGTCGCAGTTAGCTAGTGTTGGCTAGGTCATGGCGAGATACCTACTGATAATTTTTTCATTCGCATCGAGAACAGGTAGCGCGACCAGTTAGTGCCCTAAGTCCCTACAGGTGTGGCATCATTTACAATAGATAAAGTACAGGCTCTTATTATTTTGTAAACTATCATGAAGATGAAGAACCGTAATATCGCCCGCGACTGGATACTTCAATGTAAGTATCAATATTCTAGAAAAAACATAACTTTATATCAAGAAACACGGAACGAAAACTTTGAACGCGTTTTTTTTTCGAAACTAGTTTTTTCGACCTTGTCCGAGCGAATACTTAAGGGGCTATACCAGCGTGACGCTTTAAAAAAATCGATTTTTTTGTTGCCTTTTTCTACTGTTTATACTTTCAAGAATATCATTATCATTCATATAATTTATATCAATATCATTTTATGTACCAAAAATCGATAGTTAAATCTTCAAACGCGTTTTTCTCGAAATTAGATTTTTCAAATTTGCCGACATTGTAACTCAAAGAGCAATTATTTGATAGATTTGAAATTTGAACTGAGTACTCTTGAATATATTTACAATGAGGTAGGATATTTTTGATTGGATGAAAATTGACGATTTGGCATTGAAAAAAAACGACCATTATAGGCAAGAAAACACTTTTTTTCATAACTATGCCACTTAGTTAGATTTTAATATTTTTCGAAAATCTTACGTCATTGTACAGGAAATACCTTCCAGTTTAACGACATTTTTTCCTTTTTCAGTTTCAGCTACTCAATCGGCCGGAATCATGTCAGCAGGGGAGGAACTTTTTTTTTCCCCCTCCGACGGCAGCGCATAAGTCGCTTGGATCGCAATATTTTTCTATAAAAAAAATACTTAATATAGGTCCAATAAAGCCAAATATATTCTTAATTTTCTGAAACATTTAATTGAGTACTTTTCTTCCGAAAAAATTCCGAAAATCACCTAAATTTTCAGCGTTCACACTCCCGACTAGAAATTTTGCTACGCGGCAAACTAGGGCTGTATCCGGCATGCCGTATTCCTTACCACGGCACATTACAGGCCGCCATATCAGGGCTTTAACAGGCGTGAAACGCTTTTTACATCCGGCCCTGATGCGGATGCCGGTTACGGACCTGATCAGTATACCTTTGCAGGCTCTGATCCGGCTGCCGTATCTGTGCCTGAGATGATAAATAAAAACGATCAAACAATTATGAATAAAAAAATGCTGTTAGTATTTTTTGTTTCCATAAACCTTATTTATGTTCCTGCCTATATGATTATTGAATTAAATCTTATTCTGCCTCGTTAAAGTTTTTACCTATCCTCGGAATTGAACCTATGCTTTCTTATTCTAGAGCTGAGCGCGCTACCTATTTGGCCATCCTAACACTTGTGTAAACTTTCTTATTTTCTTTCCTATCTTTATCAGTCTAATTCTATTCTAAAGAATGTCAATAATTTTATGTATGATTAGAAGGTTGCATCATTGCAATGCAACGATAATTATGTTTTTACCGCTGAATTTTTTTGCCCATGTAGGCCCTTTGCACACGGTGTATTTTCTACGCGCAGACCACGCGATGCAAGGCGATACATACTTGATCTATATGCGTTTTTCAGTCCAAAAAGCGTGTGGATCATATGAGCATTTGTTTGCGCGTAGAAAATACGCAGTGTGCAAAGGCTCTTAGGCCGTGAAAACAACTCACACACATGTAATTTCGACTAAAATAGTAAATTTACTTTTATTCTTATTTATATATTACACACACACACATACACACACGCACGCGCGCACGCACGCACACGCACACACGTACACGCACACACATATAAATATATTAATCAGTCTTTTTGAGTTCTGCCATTAAGAATAGTTTGAATTATATATTATTAAATAATATCGCTTCAGTTCGCTTGTATATCAACAATTAGTCCATGTTTATTACCTGCTCGCACAGTGTAGATTATTCGAATTCACGCGGTTTATATTGCAGACGTCAATAAACCCTAACCTCAAAATCTTGATTCGCCAACTACGGCTGCACTGATCCGGCCGACAACCGGCACAGATCAGGCATGCCGTAGCACGGCGTCTATGAACGCCATAGTACAGCGACATACAGGCTACCGTCCTTCGTCCTCTTCAGGATGCCTTCTCGCATCCGTACTAAGGCTCTACTCATCCGGTCAACATCTGGCACGGAGCAGGCGTGCCGTAACTTGATCGCGGCCTGATCAGTCTTCAGGCTGCCGGATCAAAATTTCTAGTCGGGCTGGTATAGCCTCTTGAAAACTTCCCAACTATAAATTTTGATCCGGCAACCTGAAGACTGATCAGGCCGCTATCAAGCTGCGGTCCGTAATACCGTAGTACGGCACGTCTAATCAGTGCCAAAAGTCCCCCAAACCAGTGCAAACTTAGCTCGGCCGCGAGTAGGCTCCCTGAACAGGGCCAAGTACGGTAGCCTGTATGCCGCCGTAATAAGGCGTCCATGGACGCCGTGTTACGGCACACCTGCTCTGTGCCGGATGTCGGCCGAATCAGTGCAGCCGTAGTTGGCGAATCAAGACTTTGAGGTTAGGTTTCATTGACGTCTGCGATATAATCCGTGTGAATTCGAATAATCTACACTCTGCGAGCAGGTAATAAAAATGGTCTAATTGTTGATATACAAACGAACTGAAGCGATATTATTTAATAATACATAATTGAAACTATTCTTAATGGCAGAACTTAAAATGACTGATATATATATATATATATATATATATATATATATATAAATGTATATAATATATACATAAGAATAGAAGTGAGTTGACTATTTTTGTCGAAATTACATGTGTGTGAGTTGTTTTCACAGCCTAAGAGCGTTTGTATCACGCGCTCTGCGCGTAGAAAATACACCGTGTGCAAAGGCCCTAAATGGCCAAAAAAATTCAGCGGTAAAAAAATAATTGTTGTTACATTGCAATGATGCAACCTTCAACATTATACATAAAATTATTAACAGTCTTTAGAATAGAATTGATTGATAAAGATAGGAAAGAAAATAAGAATGTTTACACAAGTGTTAGTATGGCCAAATAGGTAGCGCGCTCAGCTCTAGAATAAGAAGGCATAGATTCAATCCCGAGGGTAGGTAAAAACTTTAACGAGGCAGAATACGTTTTAATTCTATTATCATATAGGCAGGAATATAAATAAGGTATTCGGAAACAAAAAATACTAACAGAAGTTTTTTATTCATAATTTTTTAATCGTTTTTATTTGTCATTTCAGGCATAGATACGGCAGCTGGATCAGAGCCTGCAAAGGTATACTGATCAGGTCCGTTACCGGCATCCGCATCAGGGCCGGATGCAAAAAGCGTTTCACGCATGTTAAAGCCCGGATACGGTGGCCTGTAAAGTGCCGTGGTACGGAATACGGCATGCCGGATACAGCCCTAGTCTGCGCCGTAGCAAAATTTCTAGTAGGGGTTATCAACCAATTTTCATTTTTTTTTTAACATTTTTTTAATCGCAGTGGCTAAGGTTGTGCGTATGCGCGTTTTTAACATTTGATAATTACTATTTTTAAAGACTGCTTGAATACAGAAAAAGGGCCTTGAAAATAGAAAAAAATGACCGTACTGTCGACATTTTGTAATAAAAAAAAACCAAAATAAAACAACGGCTACGCATAACGATAGCTAAATTAGTATAGATATCGATAAATTGTTGATTTTTAATTTACAGATAACCTTTCATAAAGATATTGATGGGACAATGAAGAGCTTTTTTCGTCATCAAATCAAGGCAAATCGGTTAATTTTCAAGGTTTTGTCATAAAAATTGGTATAAAACTCGATGAATATATACTTTATAAAGTGAGTATAAACCTCATCCTTTCATAATTAGTTATATCTATGAAAAAAATCGCAATTATTGGCGACAAAGCACCCGTTACGTAACGGGATAGGGGGGAGTTCTCTCCAAGCGTTACGCTCCCGTTACGTGGGGGGAGGGGGGTAAAAAATTCGGAAATTTTGCGTTACGTAATTTGTGTACGCCGCCTTAGCTAGTGTTGGCTTGGTCATAGCGAGATACCTACTTGAGGATTTTTTCATTCGCAACGCCATCTGTATCTCAAATTGAGAAGAGTATGTGGCTTCCGGATGGAGGCCGGGTTGAGGATCAGCGTTGTGCCGACGTTTCGCAAACGTTACAGTCTGCATCATCAGGGCTGAGAGCTCCGATACTGAAGCTCTCGTGTCTCAGGTATTCCTTATAACGTTTGCGAAACGTCGACACAACGCTGATCCTCAACACGGCCTCCATCCGGAAGCCACATACTCTTCTCATTACATAAAGAGCCGTGGAAGCCTTAAAACTGTATCTCAAGTTGTTTAGCCAGCCATGAGCCAATCGCTAGATGGAACTACAGGTAGTCACATAACCACACTTTGTCATTTGTGACCAAGATCGACTGGGTAGTGCTTAACCAAAGGGAGCATAGCCGCAATTGGCTAGTGTTGGCTAGTCATGGCGAGATACCTACTTGAGAATTTTTTCATTCACAACGCCATCTGTATCTCAAGTTGCTTAGCCAGCCATGAGCCAATCGCTAGAAGGAACTACACATACTCGCAAAACCTCACTTTGTCATTTGTGACCAAGTTCGGCTGGGCAGTGACTAGACAAAGGCTGAATAACAAACCTTTCAGAATGTTACTAGTTCACAGCGAACCAACCATTGGTCAGTTCCTATGACCTCAATTGGGCGAGCCAATTATTATGTCATAACTCAGACTCGCTAGCACAATTTGTACTCCGGTATTTAGGAATGGCCGTTCTGGGGCAGGACTTTGTCCCGACTCAAATTTCTACACGGGTTGATGCCATTTCAGCCTAATTTGAAAGACTTGGACTCCATTTCAGCCTATTTTGAAGGACTTTGACTCCATTTCAGCCTATTTTGAAGAACGTTGACACTATTTCAGTCTATATTGAAAGCCTTTGACTCCACTTCAGCCTCACTTGAGGCTACTCAATGCTACAAGTCCTACTATGAGCCTCAAACTGTCACCCAAATCAACTTTTCTGCTCCTCCTTTGCTTGCTGGTGGGGGAGCTACCTCCTGCACAAAACGTTACACATACTCCTACATGACCCAGAGCAAGTAGTTGCAGCGCCTCTTTTTATTGCGTTTGAACCTACCGAGCACGCGACTGTTTCGACGAAACACATGTAATCACCAGAATAATAATAATTATTCATTTACCAACCAAATTATTCATGAATGTGATTCATATATTTAACGTCTTTGACGCATGGACTCGTTTATTCAGATTTTATCATTATTCAGAGTTATAAAAATGAGCTAAAAATCAACAAATTTTTTCATACAAGTTTTTTTTTTGCTAATTGGCAACGAAACCCATATCGTCTCATTGAAATATATATATAAATGCAAATCGTTACAATAGTTGCGATAGAAATAGCCCTCACGATGTTCGTCGCATGGCAAATAGATAAAAATGTCGAGCCATTGAAATAAAAAATATCTCCATTAAGGGGTTAGGCTGCTGTGAAAATGTCAAAAAATCGTTTGTCTCTTGCGGCAAATGAGACAAACGATTGTCGAACAGATCGTGCTGGAATCACAGATTAGTAAACTTATGATTACAACGATAGTCTCGAAACTGTGCTTTTCAAAACGATGTACACGATTTCTCGACATCTAATCAACGAATTCACTTTAAATTTGGTACCCGTATTCAGCGTTAGACTAGTTTAGTTTTCACCAACGCTTTCCTTCTTAAGTTTCTTTTTCATTACCTATTAATAATAAGTATGTCATTTCAACAGAAAAAATTCACATTTTTCTATGATGACTGGAACACGATAACAATAAAAAAAGATCGATTATGTCTTATTATATATGCCAATATTATATATTTTAAGAAAAAAACTCGTCTTTTTGGTTTCGTATCAACAGGGTGGCCAAAATCAAGTACAACGTTGAGCCCCTTCCGTTCAAAGGTCCTTCACGAATTGTTTATAACTTCTTCAATTATGAATATTTTGTAATGAAATTTCGTACACAACTTGCACATGTACATGCAAAAAATGTGAAAACGACTTTTAAGACATCTTACTCATTCCTTCAAAATTAATTGTTTTATATAACCCTGATTTTCGGGTTGTAACAATAGCCTCACCCCTTAATAATGCTTTATTGATATTTCTCATATATGCATGTACATCCGTACGTATGGCTGTATGCGTAACAGCGTGTACGCATAGGGAAGAGGGCCCAAAGTGGGCCCTGTGAGGGAAATTTTTAAAAAGCAGTTATAAAATGGCATATTCAAACTTTTTTTGCTATCGAGTGCTAAATTTATCGTAGTTAAATAGTACATTCACAGATTTCCAGTAAATCTTCAAAATAAACATAATGCAATCAATTTTAAAACTTCACCGAATGCCCGATTTTCCCAGGGGGGTGGTCTAAAGCGAGCACGGCTTCTTGGCAAAGCGGACCCGGAGAGGGTAAAGCGAGCACCCTGTATTTTTTCCTGAGTTTAGGCATAAATAAGAAGAAAATAGGGAATCATAGGGGGAAAAAACTATCATAAGAGAACAAAAACTTAACGTATCTTCTTAACAGTCACTAAACTTTTATTTTGAAATTATCACATTAAAATGATCCAACACTAAGGTAAGCAGTGCATGCATCATGAGCCCACATTTGACAATGATTGCATTAAATCCAGTCTACGGTGGGAGGATCTATATATGGTTCGTCGCATATAATGCACACGTAATTTTCCTTTTCTATAGTTTATTTCTATTTTGACCTTTTTGGCTTTTCCTTAGTTTTCAAATCCTTCTTAAGGCTGTCATCCCAAAAAGCTTGTTGTGTCTTTCTTTTATATTTATTTACCATCTGAAAATAATAGTAGATATCGTTTTAAGAAGGCAGCAATACGACTTTCAAACGTGTAAAAAACATAGTTGCAATAAATGATATCGTTTTGGTGAGTTCCTACATAGATGAATAAATGAGAAAATTATTAAAATAAAGTCACATAGTCATCTACTATCTTCTATTATCATCTCAATTTCACATAATCACCTGTCATTAGAGCATAGCGGGCACGTGCTCGACTTCCTACAATAAAGATAAATAAATAGGGAAATCATTTAAATATAGTATCAACTTCATTTCACATAGCCATCTTTTATACTGGGCACAGCGGGCACGTGCTCGCTTTGCCCTGCCCGGGTTGCCCTTTCGCGCCACTTGATGTTTTCATCAAACCTGATCGAAAAATCATTGGAATACATTTAAGCAAATGTAAATAAAATAAAGTGAAATAGGCATGATAGAATAGTCACAATTTTAGCATTGATCTATTTTGAAAATGAACCCGTGAAATGTTGAATTTTTTTTGTCGCACGAGCCGCGCGGTCGGCCGCAGTTAAGGCGTTAATACGCAGTTGCAAGGCCAGAAAACTCGTTTTTTCACGATTTTTTTCTGCTGAAGGATTTCATTTGGGCATAACGAAAAGTATTAGGCAGTGTGGTGGTATCTTTCAGCTTTAGATTGGCACTTTTTATTTTCAAAAATATTTATCAACATTGCTCCTGTAGGAAGTCTCCTGGAGGTCCCCGAAAATAAGTGTTCGGCGGTGTGCAAAGTATCTCCGGTTTGGATTATCGAAAATGAAAAAACCAAAAAGATTCTTTTAGGGGATAGATGAATCCAGGTATTGATCGAAGGAATAGTCAAAATTTTAATTTTTGACAAAATGGTGGCTCCGGAAAAAAACAATTTCGATTTTCGACCAAATTTTTTTCGTTAAACCGTTGAACAAAAATAGAAATGATTATCGGAAATCTTATTCCTTCGATCAATACCTAAAGAATATATCTGACAAGGTTGTGTTAATACCGGTATCTTTGAAAACACCGTTTTGAGAAAAACGCGTTTGAAGTTTGAACAGTCAACTTTGTAGCGCTCCGAGCGTTCTTACAAATATGTGTGTATTTCCGAGAATATTTGCTGGATCGATTTGAAATTTCCAGGGAATATACTCACATATTTGTACATTCCGAAAATGCAATAAAAAAATGATTTTTCGAAATTTCTAACTGCGTATAACCCGTTAAGCTTTGCGACTGCGGCAGGTCGGGCGGGACGGGGACAACGTCCTCACGTCGCGAAACCGCGGTAAGTTTTGAATACGTTAGTCGTATGAAGGATGCCCGCTTTGGGCCCCGTTCCCCTATGCGTGTATACGTGTGGCATTCAAGAACGGTACATCGACATCCTACTTAGCGCCTAAAAGTGGAGAAGAGGGAAATCTGTTTGGTCTTAAGATATTAAGTAGGACTTCATTATACACTAAATGAGAAGCTGGTAAAAGTGAAGCTACCGACTACCTTCACTTACCACAGCGGATAGCTGCAGCGTCCAGATAGGCTGAGAAAATTTCCACTCGGTTTCTTTGAGGGCGATAAATCATCCAATGCAAAAAATCCCGCGTATACGACGAATTTTTGCGTATGGTGCCTACACAAAAAATTTTTGCGTATGGTGCCCCCCCCCCCCCCCGTAGCCTTTATCGCACGTTCGCTCGCGTACGTGTGTCGGATGGAAATAGATCGGGCCAAGAGAGTAAGTTTGCGTCTGTACGCGCCCGTACGTATAGGTCGGCAGTCGCGACTGTCGTATATCGATATACACGTATGTAGGCGTAGTATAACAAGTTTCCGGTTCAATAGGCGGCATTGCCGGAGCGAGCGCCATCCCATAGAGAGCGACCAGATGAGGTCTTGCAGCTTCCGTCGAGTCCGCGTGTGAAAGGATGCCCCAATAATATTCCATTCACCCAACCAACCACCCTCTCAACCCCCCGCGAGAGCCCCACACTCACCCCACTCCTCCCTATCCTCTTTTCGTCGCTTTCACGCCGCCCCCCCCCTTGCCCCAACCTCCTCGCGCCATTGACTTTTCATTCGTCCGCCGCGCGCTTTTCAATAGTTTGTTACGAGCTTTTCTTTCGACGCGTCTCCCCTCTGGGCCCTCCTTCGACCGACGGTCCGGCCAGTTTTCCGCGCGACGCAACGCTCCAAACATACTCGCGGCGAGTGAGCGAATCGTAGGACCCCCCCCCCCCCCCCCCCCCCCCCCCCCCCCACCCCACCCACCCCCCACGGTCGTACTGCTCTACGGTTGTCGCAGTGATTGTCGCGTCGAGCCAAAGAACCGAGATGAGGATGTAGCCCCCCCCCCCCTCCCCGTCCCACCGCCGCCCCGCGAGTATCGGCATTGTTTCCAAACAAAGCGCGCCACCCTTACCGCTAACCCCTCGTTTCCTACCTCTTTCCTACGTCTCCGCCGCCGCGCACAGCCTCGCCGCCATTTTATACCCTCCGATTCGTCCTCTCTCTGTCTCAACTCGGAGCGACGAACCACCCCCCCCCCCCCCGGCCGACCTACTCTTTCGTTCATCCGAGGCGCGGACAAGACGAGTCGGCGGCGGGCATTGTATGTCTCTGCGAGCGCGAGCCGATCGCGATAACTTTTTTTTTTCATCCCCCCAACGCGAATGCATTTTGAAAGGTCGTAGGGTGGAACGCGAGCCAGCGAATTACAAAAGTTGGTCAACTTTGTTGGCGGCCGGAGACACAGAGGCGCCATCGAAGCGCGAATCACGATTCGTCGATTCGGTACGCGCGAAAAGCCTTTTCGGTATTCCGAAAACGAGAAGCGAGAGAAATGCGGCAAGTCGAAAAGTGGCGGGGCGGCGGAACGGGTGAAACGGCGTTTCGCGAGAATACGCGGTGTTCGTTTGTAACAAACAGTGCGCTGCGGCGGCGGGTGGCCTGAGCGTACGGAATAGACGAATTGTTCAGCGAGGCGGGGGCTTTTGTCTATTTTGCGTCGAGTTCCAAAAGCTTCCGAAAGCTCGGAAATACATTCTTCGCATTGGGCGGGTATGTGCCTATGGTGTAGGCCCTCGATGGGTCTGAAATTTGCATCGTTGCGATGGAACGATTTTTTTTCTTCATTTTTTGAATTTCAAGCAATCTATTGCACATTCTGCATCCAGATGCCTATGAAAGATGGTGCAAAATGTTTTGAGGGATGTCGACGAACAGAACCTACCCTTAATGGGGGGTGAAATTTGAAGAAAAAAAAAGTATCTTCGACGGCATAGACAAAAAAAATTGAGCCAATTCCATTTAACGGAGCTCATCCTTGTCAGGGGTGGAAGATGAAAGTTCAACAACAATAGTATCCGCCACGGCGTGGAGATTGTGCATTTTTTTTATTGCTTTTGTGGGAAGGCGGACCCAAAATGAGACTTGCAAAAAATTTGAACGATTTTCATTTTTCGCAACGATTTTTTCCGACTTTCACCCCCCCCTTAAGGGTGGGTTCCGGAAGATGAAAATCGTTCATATTGTTTTGGAGGCTCGTTTAGGGTTACTTTAGCTATAACGTCTATGAAAAATTTGGCCATCCCCATACCGTGGAAGATAAGATTTTTTTTTTTTTAACTTTTAACCCCCGAAAATAGTGGATTCCTGCAAGTAAAAATCGTTCAAATATTTTAGGGGCTCTCATTTAGGGTTCGTCTAGTCTTGGGATTACCCTCAACACCAAAAAAAAATGTTGGCAATCTCCATAACGTGGGTGATGGGATTTTGTGCCACCCCCCCCCCCCCCCCCATTGATGTTCTCTCAAAATGTTTTGTACGATCTTTTATAGGCATGTAGAAGTGGAATGTGCAATAGATTATTTAAAATATGAAAAATATTTTAAAAATCTGTTGCGTCGTAACGATGCAGTTTTCAGACCCACAGCCCTCGTACATACGGAGCGTCCCGCGTTAAACGTACCTGCCCAATTCTGCCATTCGTTGCTCGCCAAAGCTTGCATAAAAGCGCACGAGAGGGGGGGGGGTGGCGTGGGGGAATTACGATATGAGTGACAATAGACCCGATAATGTGCCGGGTAGAATGCCGACACCTGCGAACAAAAGGGTCGAACAAGGGCCCGCGACGTTCCCCCACCTGTGCGGGGAGTCGGTTACCCGCGCGCCTGTATCACACGAGTATCATCCCCCTCGCGAATAGCCCGTTGCTTTTTGACTTGTACCCCCCGCAAAAACTCGTTAATTTTTTGACGCCCCAAAAAACTGTCCGACAAGCATTCGAACGGGGGGGGGGGGGGGGGGGGCAAAAAAGAAATAAAGGAAAACAAAACAAAAAAGGTACGCGACCGCGAGAAAGCTCTGCGAACTTTGCTCGGTCGCATTCCCGCACACGGACTCTCTGCCACCCCACCGCCGCCACCACCACGACCGCCAAAGTGCCGCGCGAGTCCGCCCCGACGCCGCTCGTTCTCCGGCGCTCTAGTGACGTCATCGCATTGTTAGACGAGCAAGCATTGTAGTCACTATTGTGAGTCTCCGCCATTATTCTAAGACAATCGTCCGACACAATGAAACGGCGGGGTAAGGGGGGTGGACGAGTGGAGAGCGAGTGCACGCGCCCGGCCGATTCTACGCTCCCCGTCCTCCCCCCACCCCCCTCGTTCCTCCGCGAGTCTAAGCTCTTCGGAGAGTGTATACTCGAAATTGCGCGGGTGTGCGAGTCTGCCTCCTCTCTCCCTCTCTCGCGCGTATCTCATCCGTAAGCCCAAACGCATTTTTGTCCACTCGTCACCGAGAATCAATGCATCGCCTGTTTCTCCGTATTTCGGCGATAATTTCGTACTCCCAAGGTCTCAACCAGCGGGGGGGGGAGGGGGGGTGCTTTGAAAACGCATTGTCCGCACTTCTTTAGCCGTGAGGTCGCGGAAGGACTTTGGTTAATTGCGCCTACGTGTCATCGCTTCTCTCCCAGTGTCGACGATGTGTCCGGTCCCCCCCCCCCCATCCCAACCCGGGACGTATACGCTCTTTCTCCTTGAACGCGGTACGGTACGAATCGTTGTTCGCGACCATCCTCCGATTCGTGCCAAGAGAATCGAGTGACGGTGCAAGAAAGCCGGCCGCGCGGACACGAGCGAGTCGGAATAGGATGAAAAAGTAAATAAAAAAAAAAGTGGGGCGACAATGAGCGAGAGGGAGAGAGAGAGAAAGAGAGAGAGAGAGCGGTAACGCAATGGCGGAGTACATTGTGTCGGAGGCCCGCTTGATACTTTATTCCGGTATAAAGGAACTCTCGTGAACAATGGGCGAGAACGCGGAAGAATGGAATGGTACTGAAGAGAGAAGGGAAGGGGGGTGGAGATACTCTCGGTGTTCCCCGCGCCAGTGCGAAGACTCATCACTCTGTAAACAATGCACGAGTAGGGGAGGAACGCGGTGGGAGGGGGGGGGGATTGAGATAGAGCGACTCAAAGAGTGGATCGTTCAAGATTCGTCCTCCCCCCCCCCCCTGCCGGTCCGTTCCTCGCGCGTGTTCCCTCGTTCCGGGAGTCGCCGCCGGTGCCTACCACTCTCTCTCTCTCTCTCTCTCTTTGGACGAGACAATCGACGAGAGAGCGAACGGGGCAAAAAAAGTGCGAAAGAAACGTCAAGATAATGGGAAAGAAGGAAAGCGTACAAGAGAGGTAACCTACAAAGTGTCGACACTCTCGGCGTTTCCGCGATCCCCCAACGCACTCTTGCTGCCTTCTCGTTTTACTATACTTTTTTTCAATTCCTCGCGCGTCCCGCTTCGGAAAAGAGCCGCTGCTGCTGCCGCTCCTGCTGCTACTGCTGCGGCTGCTGCTGCATGGGCTGCTGCTGCTGCCTGGCACTATTTTTCCGCAACAAGATTAGAGCGCGCCGTTTTTGTGGCGATAAATTTGTGTTTCTGTAAGTAGCGACAGTCTAAAGATGGTTCCACGGTCTTACATATACAGGTGTGGAAAGTTGTAGGATGGTGAGTGACTCAAATAATGAGGCAAGGTAATGATGAATTTTGTATCGTTGGAACGCAACGAAAGTTAATTTTCCTTTTACTGCTTACATTTATTTTGCCGCATACGGTTCGAAAATACCCCAAACGGTTTTATCGCAACCTTGTTAGAGATCCACTATCTTAACCTATAAAAAAGATAGATTATAAAGGAAATGAAGATATAAAAAAAATTAGAGAAGAACTTTCGTAAAGTTCCAACGATGTGAACTTCGGCGCGATGCGAAGTGCTAGTTCTCGCTTCTGCCACCCGAAGCGCTGCTACCTTGGGGTGAGCCAATCAAAAGCAGGCCCGAACAGTTGTGTAATGATGTAGATTATTTCGGAATAAAGAATATTCTCATAAGCTATATGATAAGAAAATAATTCGTTTTTTTTACTACTGACATTATAGGGAAAATGACAATTATTTGTGATTAAACAAAATCCTCAAGCTTGCTCATTAATGGCATCTGTGAACACTAAGCGAGAGCCCAAGACTTTTGAGACCGTGGAATATTGGGTTTTAAACTTGATTACCGCGGTTTTTTTTTATGTGGTGAACAATTTTTCGCTTTTTTAATCAGTCCAAGATTATATAATCGTTTGCTAACAGCGATTTCAGCAACGTTTAGCATGTCAGACAATTCTTTAAGAGCCTGGCATCGACCTTCATCGAGTAAGGCTTTCAATTCTTAATCTTCAAATTTTTTCGACCGTCCTGGACGTTCTTTGTCTATATGGTCAAAATCGTCACTTTTGAATCGTCTAAACCAATATCTGCACGTTGTCTCAGATGGAGCATGTTCACCATAAGCTTCTTGAAGCAAGCGATGACATTTAGCAGCATTTTTCCTTAATTTCAATAAAACAAGTAAAGCTTCCCGCACACACTGACATTTTCGATACTTAAAGAAAACGTAGTGTGTTCAAGTGAATTCACTCTCGGATACTGAATATTGTAGGTCAGATCGGATAATTCAACTTTGAACACTGAACACTTTACACTACCGTTTTTTAAACTTCTCCGACAGTTCGGTACGCTGCACGCTTTGGTCACTTTCCGAATTGAATATACCGTTTACTTTCTTTCGACACTACAACGGAACGCGGAAGCACGAGATTCAAAGACTTTGAGGAGGTTATTCATTGCTGTATATCTATGTCTACAAGAGCCCTACGTGACGCGAACTCCTAGCGAACACACGAGGAACTAAGTTTGTGACTCACTAACGGTGAGCCTCTCAACCACTCGAAAACTCTGGAATTTCCAAACCTGTATGTAAGACCGTGGGCGCATCTGGCCTCGCGCAATCGAGCGTATACCGTTTTAGAGCCGCGAATGGAAAATTTCGCGAATTTCCAAACATCAATCGCAATCGAGCGAAAAATGGATTTGTCGGTGAATCACGATTAAAAGGGAGGAGAGACGGTTGAAAATATTTAGATATCCGCGAGGGACGAATGAATGAGGGTAAATTGTATCCGCGAGGATGTCTCGGAGGCGCGTCTTGAATAGCCTTAATAAACCCGGCTCGGATCCCCGCGTGGAAATATATATTTCAAAGTCTGGTGTCGTCTTTGGCGAACTGGAAGACGTCGACGACCAAGCTCCCTCCCCCCCCGCTCGCCTCTCGACGCAAACTCGAAAAGTAAGCTAGGAGAATACGAATTTACCGGTCGAAAAAAAATCAAAGGGGGTGTTTGGCGAGAGGATGGTAGCGGTTGCGGTGGGCGCCGTTCGAGCGTGCGTTTCTATGAAATCAAAGGCCGCATTGTCGCCGCGGAATTACCTCCATTCGGAAACTACGTATTCAGAATGTGGCGAGAAAGAGGCCGCGCGGGCGCGCGCTGAATTAACTCTGTTTGTTCGCGAGCGAGCTCTCGAGGCGAGCCCCGTCATCATAGCGAAAAACAAAACCACTCTCTCTCTCTCTCTCTCTCTCTCTCTCTCTCTCTCTCTCTCTCTCTCTATACGCGCGATTCGTCGCTGATAAAAAATTACGCGCCGAGCGTACAGCTCGATCAATTTTCCCCGCAAAGGAAAATAGCGTCCGAAAAAGCGCGCCAGCGCCAAGCAAAGACCGCGGCTCGTCCCGACGAAGGCTGCCTTCGGCTTTCGTTGCACTTTGAATTGATGGTCTTGAAGTTCGCATGATTGAATGCTCGGAACGTTCGCTTTTATATTTTCACTTCCTCATTTTCATTATTTGACGAAGGCTTTTTTCACAGATTAAATTCTACATCTCTAAATGAGTGGATAAAAAAATGATCGAGCTATTTTCGCAACGAAGATTTGCCGAAAATAAATTTCAAGCAATAAGAAAATAATTATTATCAATCGCCAACCAAACAATTTTCAATTGCCAATCCAAATTCAGTTTCGCACTCAAGCAACCCCAAACAATTTTCTAATGCCAATTCAAACCCAAATGAACCGAAAGCCGAACAAACACAAACAATTTTCTATTGGCAACCCAAACCGAAACAATTTTCAATTGCCAATCCAAACCCACCAACCGAACAAACCCAAACCCAATTTTAAACCCAAACCCAAACAATTTCGAATTTTAAACTCAAACCAAATTTCAAACCAAGAGCTTTCAATCGCCAACCTAAACCCAACTTCAAGCCCAAGTAATTTTCATTTCCCAATCTGAAGCAACTGAAACCCAAACAACTCTCAATTGCCAACCTAAGCCCACCAACCGAACCAATCTAAATCCAAACAATTTTGAGTTTCCAACTCAAACCCAATTCCAAATCAAAAGAATTTCCATCACCAACCCAAACCCAACTTAAAACCCAAATAATTTTCAAATCCTAACCCAAACCTAAACAATTCTCAATTGCCAAGCCGATCCCACCAACCAAACCAATCTAAATCCAAACACTTTTCATTTCCCAACCCAAAGAAACCCAAACCCACCAACCAAACCAAAATGAACCCAAACAATCTTGAATTTCCAACTCAAACCCAATTTTAAACCATATGAATTTTCAATCGCCAACCCAACCCCAACTTCAAACCCAAATAATGTTCAACTCCCAACCCAAACCCAAACAATTGTCAATTGCCATCGGTATTTCAACGACGCAAACTTCAATCTCGTTAAAACAAAAAATTCTCTTCACTATTTCGATATGCTCGCGAGACCGTATTAAAATATCAATTTCGTAATTTATGATAACCTCGTCGATAATTGAATATAACAATTGACGAAATTTTGGCTCACCGATGAAGCTGCAGGTGCGCTTGGTCCGTCCTTTCCGGAGCATTTTCCAATTTCCGATAGACGAGCGACAGGCACGCACACACACACGACACCCACATACACACACACACGAACGCACGAGCCCTTCTTGTCCGGAGTTTACACGCAATACATAGGGCCGCGGACACAAACGAAGCACTTTCGAAGAGTACGCTGAAGCGCGAGAGAGACAGCTCGACGCCACTCGGTCAAAACCGTGCGTTGGTTGTCTCGTTGCAGCATCGCGTATATCCGTATCGCGAGTACACACGCACGCTCGAGTGGTGAAATTCAGTACGCGAACAAGGGATGAGATCGCGTTCGACAGCGGGACACGAGACGCGCGACACATTTCAATGCGATATACCCGCGTATTAAATTTGTACGGCGAAACCACCGATTTTTTTCCACGTATACGCGCGTAAAAGAGGAAAAAAAACAATATACCGTTTTTGCGACGCGAGTCCGGTGTGTCACTGATTGACAAATAAACGTACTTGGGAGTATCGCGAGAGAGAGAGAGAGAGAGAGAGAGAGAGAGAGAGAGAGAGAGAGCGAGAGAGAGAGAGAGAGAGAGAGAGAGAGAGAGAGAGAGCTCATTCATCACACGCGACGAGGCAGTCGCTTGAGGTAAATACACGCGCTACCGCGTTACATCCGAATATTCGCTATAGCCGCACGATATATCGTGGAAAAACAAAAAGAAAAACCGAGTCAACACTTTTACTCGATTATTATGCGAATGAGGATAAACCTATTGTCAAAAAAAAAAAACATTACGCGTCGGAAGACACGCTCGTCCTCCTGTTTTTTCACGCCTTATTCTCGAGTACCTTTTTTTTTTCAATTTATTTATCGCGCGACATTCTTCAACGCTGTGCAAGACCGCGTTTTCACGGCGATCGGATGCACGTGGTGTATTCCAAAATTTCCCACGTCCCGAAAGACATAAACAGCACGCACTTTTTTTAGATTATTTTCCGTCAACGCCGGGTGTTAATTTTCAACCTGGGCTGACAGAAAAAAAATTTGAGTTTTAAATTGATAGTGTTGCGGGACGATAAGGATGGAGGGAGAATAAAGTCACGAAGGACACGCCGGCTCGACGCGTCGCGCGAGACTGACCGGATCACCGGCGCTGGGCAGCCGGTTCGCCGAGCGAATAGGGAGCAAAGTGGGAGGCGGCGGCGCGCCACTCCGTCCTCGCGCCCCGAGCCAATTTTTCCTCCTTTATTTATTCCTTCTTTCGTTCATTGTCTCAGTTGATGGAAACAATAAGCGCACGCGCTTTTTTAGTTTTTTTTTTCCTCTTCCGCGAGCATATTTCAACGAATGGCTTTCCGTTAGGTGCTGTTTATCTTTTTTTCGCAGGTACGCGACGAAAGAAAACAGCGGGACTGAGGGGGAATAATTTTGCGGAAACGAGACGCAAAACGGGGTCCAAGAGTGATCGAAGCGACGCGCGCGCTCTCTCGGAGGCCTCGAGACCGGAAAGGATTGTTTAAGAGCGTGGAGCGTAAACGGCGCGGCGCTGAGAAAGACCATCGGCGAATGACTCGCGCTCGGTCTACCGAGGCTGATGAGAGAAAGAGAGAGAGAGAGAGAGAGAGGCGAATCTTTCTCGCGAGAGGAAGTGGCTCAATTGTTTCTCGGTTCCACCGGCGAAGCCCGCGGACGATCGCGTCTCGACCTTTATAATCGACTAACGAGGATATACCCCCGAGGACATCTCTATTGAAATTGACCAAACGGCCAAGTGGTGCGCCCCCCGCGCGCGGTTTCCGGCTGCTTATCCTTCGGACAGCATGTCGCTGAAATTTGCATCGTTCGAATGCAACGAACTCTTTTTTACCTTTTTACGGTTCCGTACCCAAAGGGCACAACGGAACCCTATTAATGTATCTGTGCTGTCTGTCCGTCCGTATTTCACGGGTCTCTAGCTCGTAAACGGAATGAGTTATAGATATGAAATTTGTATATTTTGTGTAGAATGTTGACCCAAAACTGAATATTGAATAAGAAACTCAATTCAATTATTTTTCATGAGGGTTCCATACATAAAAAAGGAGCAGATTTCTTTTTCTCACCCTGGTATGTGGGGTGTCATTTTTTTGAAGCTCTTTGACTATTGTACAAATAATTTGTTTTCTTTTTTATCTTCAAAAATAAAAAAATGGGGACCGTCAAAGTTGTCACTTTTAGAGTATTTTTATTACGGGGTCTATCTCAAAAACTAAACTAGTTAGGAATTTGGAATTCCTGTATATTATGTACCATATAGGGTAATTCCGGGGGAGTTGGCCATGAGGGAGAGGTGGCCAATAGAAATGTTTCATAGAACCGCGCACTGGATTTCACCTGTTACTGCTTAATTCGCTTCGCGTCGTGCGCAGGTGTGAGTGTGCGAGCAAAAGTTTGGCAATAAAAATGTTAAGTAAGTAAAATCCTGTTTAATTATTCTGTCTACTGATAGATCTTTTGAAGGTTTCTTGTTTTACATTATGGTGATGCTATTTTGTAAAAGTAATAGTTACTTTTATATTTTTTTAATAGTTCAAGAACAGTGCATTGTTACACCCTCAAGATATCGCATGTATTGTTTCTACTTGATTTCATTTTAGATGTGGCCATCTCTCCCGGGAGATTAGGAGAGATGACCACGTACAGTCGGTGTATGACGGCCATAGTATTAGTTGTAATGTGTTCAAGTAATTCATTTTTTCTACATTTGTTTTAGATGCCTAATAAGTACAAGAAAAAAGCAATTGCTCTACGAGGAAATTGGACTCAAGTATAATTAAAAGTAGGTATTAGTGCTGTAAAAAATTATACATGATGATGCTGTAAAATATATTATTCTATTATTAATAATAGACTTTCAGCGTATCATAATACGCCATGCGGCAGAGTGAACACGTTCGAACGGGTGATTTTGCCTGTAGGGTGACATTATTTCTTCTGTAGACTGCAAAAAACAGCCTTTTCCTCTCAAGTATTCAAACATAGTCACTTTGGCGTTAATGGGCTAATATATCTCTTCTTCAATTGATACACCTGATACACCAGCTGTTGGAGAGTTAAGGGGTTACCCCCACTTGCGATTTTGAACAAATCGATTTTTTTTATTGCATTTTTTGAAGCATAAGTATCTGAGAATATGTCCTGAAAATTTCAAGTCGATCCGAACAAAATTGACTGAGATATGAGCGTTGAAAGAGAAGAATTCGTTGTGTAAACGACCGGCTAATTGAAACTTTAAATGCGTTTTTCTCAAAATGGCATTTCTGAAGTCGGTGACCAAGATTACTCGAACACTAATGAACCGATCTTCTTGAAATTTTGCATGCTTATTTAATACATAAAAATGTAGTCTTTAATCGTTCGATTTTTTTTTTCGAAAAAAAAAATGACCGTTTTATAGCCAAAAAACGGCCGTTTTTTTCGTTAAAATCGAACCATTAACTTTGACTGTCCGCCATTTTGTGAAAAATGAATATTTTTAAAATCCTTCCATTAAAGACTAGTTTATACTTATATTTGACTAAATCCATCCGCATTTTTTTTCTTCAGATGATCCACTTCGCCGCAATGTTGGTCACCGCAAACCGTGTATATAAAAACATTATTGCATTGACGGCCATTTGCCACTAAACAATGTAATATTTTTCAATAAAAAAATTACTGAAAGTTCTTCACGATGTGTTCTTTAAGATGGTATATTGATCGATTAAAAAAGTTTTGTAGTTTTCTTTAAAAACATTCATGAAAAAGGCCTTTTTTTGCGCTACAAGTGGGGGTAACGCCTTAACAAGAATATTGCTCAGTTGAACGTTGAGTACTCAAAGTTCTTGTCGAGTTGATACATTGTAGAACTAATGCTTATTGCAAATCCCTCATTGTGTAGTTGATACAAATCGGAATAAATACGTGTAGGGATAAGGGGCCGTCCATATATTACGTCATCGATTTTGGCTGATTTTTAACCCCCCCCCCCCCCCCCCCCCGAAATCATCCTATCCTTCCTATCGTCATAATCCAATTATCGTTACCGTCATCCAACGATCAGACCCCCCCCCCCCCCCCCATTTTAAAATGACGTAATTTATGGACCGCCCCTAACCATAAGGTTAGATCTTTGTAGAGGTTCAATATTGCAAACTTGAGACTCTGGAACAGTTGGTGAATTTTCGGTTTGGGTTTGTTTGGGTGATAAGTCATTGTAAAGTTGAAAATCGGACTTGCAGCGTTGTAGAGATAAACATTGTGGAAACGAGACCCTCCCGATGTTCCTTCTCCCATTCGTGCTCCGGGGTTAGCTAATCCGGTAAACATCCGGCACAGATCCGCCATGCACTTTGAAGTGTATACCTGATCTGCGCCGGATGTCTACCGGATCTACCAACCCCCGTGCAGAGATATGCGCGGGTACACCTATGACCTTATTCGGGGCCATCGAATGGTTGATTATAATGATGGCCCCGAAATGAAAATAAATTTAAAGTTTGCATCGTGGGAATGCAACGCTTTGTTTCTTCACTTCTGATTCGTTTATTTTTCTCATCATCAAAAGGTAATCAAATGAATAAAATTAAGTTTTATTGGCACAACTTAAAACATTTTTTTTACAAAATATCATCAGAAGTCTGTTTTGCAAATTGCGGTTGTACCACTTTAATGACAATATGTAAAACCGTGTGAGATATATTCACAGCCTAAATAGGTAAAAAAATAATTATTGCTGCATTGCAACGACGCAAACTTCAACGTCATAAATAACATATCTGACATTCTTTAAAACTATTGACATTCAATAGAATAGTATTACAATGATAAGAATATGCAAAGAAAAAAAAGAAAGTTTACACAAGTGTTAGAATGGCTAAACAGGTAGCGCGCTCAGCTCTAGAATTAGAAGACGGAGGTTCAATCCCGAGGGTAGGTAAAAACTTTAACGGGGCAGGATACGTTTTATTCCAATTATCATGTAAGCTGGATCATAACTAAGCCATGTGAAAACAAAAAATACTACCGGAATTTTGTATTCATAATGTTGGGATTTTTATTTTATTTTTCATTTGAGGCATAGATACGGCAACCAGATGAGGGCTCGGAAAGGTATGCTGATCAGTTACGTTACCGGCATCCGCGTCATGGCCGGATGCAAAAAAAGTGTTTCACGCCCGGTAAAGCTCTGTTCCGGCGGACTGTACCGTGCCGTCCCGCGTAGAAATTTTGATGGGGCCCGAATCAGGGTCCGATCAGGGTGCCTGACTGCCCTGGTAGGGCACCAAGAAGGCAGCCTGAAAGGGCCCTACTAGGGAATGTAACGTTGTGTCACATATGGGCCTGACCTGGTTGCCTGATCAGCCCCCTATCAGGTTGCATGATCGGAAAAGAATGCATATAATATTTAAAAAATCCAAAATGGAATAAACCACTCAATTTAGAGTTCCACTACAATGATTTTGTATCATAATTCGTAATTCCCTGGCCTGCTGAAATGTTTTTGTTCGTAGAAAATATTTCGCCTATAAGGGAATCGAACCTCGTACCTACCGACCCAAAGCTACGCACGCCGCCCCTATGCACCGAGTGCTTGTAACATCTTGGTCCCAGATATAGCACAAGAGACCAAATGAATCCCTCTAATTATTTGTTGTATCACATAAAGTACATCAATTAGTTAATATCATTGTGACAATTAAACAGGTTTATCGAATAACATGCTATAGATTTTTAAACTCAACCTTATATATATATATATAAGGTTGAGTTTATATATATTATATAGATTAGATAGATAGTGTATATATATATATATATATATATATATATATATATATATATATATATATATAATTCCTCTCTCTCTTCGCCTTACGAAGCTGCCAAAATCTTTTAGGACGCATCCGAGTTGCATAACGGTTTTTGTGGTGACAGTCCATAGCATCTTTTTTAAAACAGAATTCAGGAATGCATCGAAACTCCGAAGCTACGATGCTGTAAAATCGAAGTTTCCATGTCGAAAATAAGAGGTTATGTGCATCTATCGACTGCTGAGGCAGTTATAGGGCGAGCCTGTTTATGGCCTCATCAGGAAAAGCCATAGTAGGACCGATCAGGGCAAGCCTTGGTAGGGCCCTATCGGGGATCCTTAGTAGGATCTTATGTGAGACGGCCTTAGTAGGGCCATTTTAGTATAGCCTGATTTAGGGCCTAAATACTTCGGGTGTGTTAGGAGGTGTGTTATGGGTAATAGGCGTTACCCGTAACACACCCCGATCGGGGCCTGATCCTGGTCAGGCTAACCCTAAGAAATTTCTACTCGGGGTGCTACGGAATATGGTATGCCAAATCCATCTGCCGAATAGAAATTTCTTGGGTTTAGTCTGACCAGGATCAGGCCCCGATCGGGGTGTGATACGGGTAACACCGATTACGGACATCCTGAACCGACCCCGATCGGGCCGGAAGTATTTAGGCCCTAAATCAGGCTATACTAAAATGGCCCTACTAAGGCCGTCCCTGATAAGATCCGACTAAGGCTTTCCCCGATAGGGTCCTACCTCGGCTTGCCCTGATAAGCCCTACTAAGGCTTTCCATGATAGGGCCTTACTAACGCTATCCCTAATGTGACCCTACTAAGGCTTTCCCCGATAGAGCCCTACCAAGGCTTGCCCTGATAGGCCCTACCATGGCTTTCCCTGATGAGACCATAAACAGGCTTGCCCTATAACTGCCTCAGCAGTCGATGGATGCACATATTTTCCTCTTATTTTCCACATGGAAACTTCGATTTTACAGCATCGTAGCTTCGGAGTTTCGATGCATTCCTGAATTCTATTTAAAAAAAGGTGCTATGGACTGTCACGACAAAGAACGTTGTGCAACTCGGATGCGTGTTAGAAGATTTCGGCAGCTTTGTAAGGCGAAGAGAGAGAGAGGAATTATATATATATATATATATATATATATATATATATATATATATATATGTATATACAAGGTTAAGTTTCAAAAATCTATAGCATGTTATTCGATAAATCTCTTTAATTGTCACAATGATATTAACTAATTGATATACTTCATGTGATACAACAAATAATTATAGGAATTCATTTGATCTTTTATGCCATATCTGGGACCAAGGTGTTACAAGCACTCGTAGGGGCAGCGTGCCTAGCTTTGGGTAGGTAGGTACGAGGTTCGATTCCCATATAGGCGAATTATTTTTTCGAACAAAAACATTTCAGCAGGCCAGGGAATGACGAATAATGATACAAATTCATTGTAGTGGAACTCTAAATTAAGTACTTTATTCCATTTTGGATTTTTTAAATATGATATGCATTCCTTTCCGATCAGGCAACCTGATACGGGCCTGATCAGGCAACCAGGTTAGGCCCATATGTGACACAACGTTACATTTCCTAGTAGGGCCCTTTCAGGCTGCCTTATTAGTGCCCTACCAGGGCAGTCAGGCGACCTGATCGGGCCCTACTTTGGACCCCATCAGAATTTCTACGCGGGATGTTGTAGAGTAATTGTAAAGTAACATTGTAGAGTAAATTTATTCAAGATTGTAGAGTAAATATATTCAAGATTCAAATTTCAAGTCAATCGGCTCTTTGAATTACAATGTTAGCAAATTAAAAAAATGCAATTTCGAGAAAAACGCGTTTAAAGATCTAACTATCGATTTTTACAAGATAAAATTATTAGAGATACAGCCTTGAAATTTTTACAGGGTATTCTTGAAAGTATAAACTGTCGAAAAAGAAAAAATATCGTTTTTTTTTAAGTGTCACACTGGTATAGCCCCTTAAAACTTCCATAGCCGAATTATTTTAACGGTGTTCAGATTTTCGGAGTTTTGGTCTTTCGTGTAAAATTGTTTCGGAGTTTTGATATTTCAGGGTAGCATTCTTTCGGAGTTTTGAGCGTTCTGATCATTCAAAGTTCGGAATTCCAACCCGGCCCCGTTTAGATTTTCGGAGTTTTGGTCTTTCGGGTAAAATTCTTTCGGAGTTTTGATCTTTCGGGGTAGTACTCTTTCGGAGTTTTGAGCGCTCCGACCATTGAAAGTTCGGAATTTCAACCCAGCCCCTTTTTTCCATGTTTATCGATATCTAAAATGATTCTCGATATGTTTGGGTTGTATAGGAAAAACGTATTATTTATTTGTGAAGTACGGACATTTTTATTTTCATATAAGATACGAACATGGAGGTTATGTGTGGAACACAATATGGGATAAATAACCGCCTTGTCCTTGTTTGCAAACGATCACTCTTTTGACGAAATTTTCAATGACGGGCCGTCCATTAATCACGTGAGGCTCAAATAGGGGATTTGGATAACATTACGTTTGATCACGCTGGGGAGGGGGGATGTTGTGACATATCACGTGTATTTTTTTTTGTGCTTAACTGCGTGCACCGGAGAGCATCCACTGTGAGCTGTTGAGCAGGCAATTTGTGCTCAGGGGGCCGGCACCTTTTGCAATTTTGACTACGCAAAATGACCGCAATTTTAGTGTCTTACCCTGCCACTCGGAGTGCTAGTTATACTCTTACAACCTGATGCGTGCGCAGGGGCTATGTATGTATATAGTCGACATGAACGTCGTGCGGGCCTCGCGCCCGCGCAATAACAATATTGTAAGATGCTAGCGCCATGGGGAGAGGTAGGACTAAAAAAAGCGCTGTATTTGTATACACAGTAGGGGATAGAAGGTTTCAAACCCCTGGCTGTGCCTAAAAAGTAACTTAAACAACAGGTTTTAGTTCTATTTCATTCCGACTGGCCACCTACTTAAAGTGAAGTGCCTACGTCTGATCCACAAAAGGCTTGTCCACTTGTTACTGTAGAAAACACGCAAATGAACCCATGGTCCTAGGACAATGCCATTTAAATATACTGACAATATATATTATTTCGTTTTTGACAATCAAGTAGCGTACTCCCTCAAGCTTGTGGCTGACATTTCTTAACAAAAAAGATACACGTGATGCGGGCATGGGGGGGGGGCTGGAAGCCTCACCACATATCACTGCGGGCGAGGGGGGGGGGGGGGGGGGGGGGGGTGCAAAAAGTGACCTAAAAAACCTCACTTGATTAATGGACGGCCCCTAACATTTTGGCATAATTGCGAACTAATTTCATTAATGGTGCGTTCAATTACTTCCTTGAGCTCTGGAATGGTCTGTGGATCATTGGTATACAGTTTTCTTTTCAGAAAACCCCAAACAAAGAAGTCCAATGGCGTCAAATCGCACGATCTTGGGATCCAATTCACATCACCGCGGCACGAGATAACACGACGTGCAGACTTTTCGGACCGTCTTTGCAAAGTTTTCACCATATTTGTAATGAATTTTTACAATTTCTATACGTTGCTCGATCGTGTAATTCTCCAGGACTAAACCTCAATACTTTCTGATGCCAGTTGTCAAAAAATAGTACTCGATGTTCGCCACAAAAAAAATAGCGCGCAATTTGAAATGTCAGGTCATTTTGAGACACCTGTTCAATCTCCAATTAGAATTTTTAAAAAGTTGCCGTAGTAACTCGCTCAAGTTTGCATCATTGGAATGCAACGGTTTTTTCCTTTCATCTTCACTTTTATCGTTATCTAAAATCATTCCCGATAGATTTGGGTTGTACGTATCTCATGACGGTCTTTAAAAAAGTTTGCCGTAGTATGTGGCCGACGTTTGCATCGTAGGAATGCAACGAATGTTATTTTTACAAGCTTTTATTCAATTTGCTTTATTCGTACACTGTAAAAAATGATATGAAATTTACAATACATTTAAGATACAAAGGAATTGAATTTTACGAACTCAGTAGATGAAATTATAAATATTTGAAACACTTGTACCGTAAATTTAAAACAGGAACATGAAATTCTAACGTGGATATAGAATTTAATAGATGCAACATGGAATTTCAAAGACAAGTTTGTAAATTTGTGGAAAATGTTTTGCATTAACCCGTGTCTTCAATTGAAAATTACCACAGATGTATAATAAATCAACTATAAAAAACAGAGCATTGAAAATACAAAACAAGTTTGAAATTTATTTATAGCTGCCTGAAAAATATAATATATGTGAAACTGAATTTTATGATACGTACAATGCATGATCACAACAGATTTATTCAAAAGTGCGGAACTAGAAATGAAAAAAAGAATCATAAACGCTGATGAAAATCACATGAAACAATGTGAACTTTATATTAAATTTACACTACATTTAAGGCACAAAAGAATTGAATTTTACGAACTCCGTAAATGAAATTGAATTTAAGACACTGGTGCCGTAAATTTAAAACAGGAACATGAAATTCTAACGTGGATATCGAATTTAATAGATGCAACATGGAATTTCCAAGAAAAGTTTGCAAATCTATGGCAAATGTATTGCATAAACCCGCGCATTCAATTAAAGATTACAACAGTTGTATGTTAATTCAACTATAAAAAACAGAGTATTGAAAATATAAAACAATTTTGAAATTGATTTACGGCTGCCTGAAAAGTATAATACATGTGGAACTGAATTGGGATTGGAAAGTATCGTGATTGTACCCCTATCTGATATTATTTCTCATCGACGCGGAGTTAAATATAAGACAAATCTGTAGGAATATCGATTATATACTTCTCGGAATAATACCATCGAGTACATGAATACTGTGATTCGATTCATAAAATTCCAAGACAAAAGGCACTGAGAATAATAATTGTTTGTCAAAAACAAATCACAGGTAAGTTGAATTTAATATGTGTTCGTATATTAATATTGAAGAAACATTTTTTGATTTTCATAATTATTGACCCGGACGATATCTCAAAATCACATGTGTTTCAAATACATGCGTACAGTGGAACCGACAGAAGTGGGCGCGCGGTCGATGTGCGGGCTCGGCGGTCACTGAAGTTAAGCAGCATTGGAGGCTTGCCAATACTTGGAGCGGTGATCGCTTGCCCGTGCACTGGTTTGCGCGTCAACCTCTGAGTGGGAAGCAGTTTGTCTGAGTTTCTGATGGTAATACAACTGAAACTCAGTTAAATATTATAGCCGCCTGTATCGGCCCAGGTTTTTCGCAGTTTCCCTGGGCGCTCATGCAAATGCGATATAGTATAGTGCATTAGGAAAGAGTAGTGGATGCGGTTCAACACTCTGGGAGGGGAGGGGGGCTCTGGAAGGATTGTGAATGTTGGGAGGAATAGAAGGAATAAAGGAGGGGATGGTAAAAGGGGAAGGCCCCGTGCCTCTGAAGCAATACGTATATATAAAAAAATAAAAATACATGCGTGCAGTGATTTCACTGCATTTAAATTTTATTATTCAAGTATTCAGTATTAATTGTGGGATAAAGCTGCGAAAAAATCATATACACAAGTATCACGAAAGCATCATGCAGTATATGAATTGAGTGGTCTTAATTTGATAATTTTTACATAAAAACGTATTGCAATTATAAATTTTTGAAGTAAACTTAATACTTAGGATCAGGAATTTTAATACACACACGTATATTGATATCAGCAAATGCTTCTTAATTTCAATATACAACATGTGAACATGTTTTTACACGTGCTTTTTTCTTCAAACGCACAATTATATTAATACTACGGAGCTACACTTTTATTTTTAAAATAACCTGCTTTGAATTTTCAAAATATTATCTGAAATTTCATAAACGGCGTCTGCATAAAAACATCATACACTTGTGTATTAATTTTTACGCAGAAGCTTCTTACAGTGTACATTAAAGGTAATACTTTGGTTCCGTAAAATTAATACACACCCGTATGCTGATATTAGCAAATGATTCTTGAATTTAATATACACTCGTATTTTGATATTAGCAAATGGTTCTTCATTTCAATATACGTGGTTGTTATTTTTTGTTTACACGTGCATTATTTTTCAAACGCACAAGTATATTAATATTTCGGAGCTACACTTTTTTTTTTTTAAATAATCTGTTTTGGATTTTCAAAATCGTGTCTGAAATTTCATAAGCGGTATCCGCATAAAAACTTCCTACACCTGTGTATTAATTTTTATACAGAAATTTTTTACAGTATATGTCTGTCTTTCCGATTAAAAATTTGTAATCCATTTTTCAAGCTCGTGCCGGCATCCGATTGAGCTGATATTTGGCATAGTTCTGTAATTTCGGTGACCATGCAATAATATGATACTATGAAGTTGGTCTGTTGATGGAGGTGGGAGGTGAGCAATGAAACTCCTTAAGGAGTTATATACGGTTAAAATTTTCGAAAAATCGATTTTTCAAATTTTGTTTTCTTAATGTACATATATTTAAGTACACACAGACAGAAAATGTCTTGTCCATCTGGCGAATATTCTCGAAGTTACCCGCACATTGTAATGCCGTGTTCGAGCGTTCGGAAGTGCTTTTGAAACTTCAAACACGTTTTTCTCAAAACTGTGTTTTTAAAGTCGATGAGCAAGATTTCTCGGAAACAACTGAACCGATCACTCTCAAATTTAAACACAATCTTTGCAAGTATATTTTTTAGTAATTAATCGAAGGTTTTTTCTCACCGATAAATACTTTCCATTTTATGAACAATTTCGGACCCTATTTTTTGTAAAAAAAAACGATTTTTTTATAAACCGTCATTTTGTCAAAAAATATTCTTTTCTTGTAATTGATCCTTTGACCAATTACAAGATGATCCATTATATTAACGAAATATTTTTGGTTTTTTCATTTTAGATAATTCAGTCTAGAGATATCGTGCTCACCGCAAGACACCCTTTTTTAGACGTGCGCCCGGAGATCAGCTATAGCAGCTTTCAAAATAATTATTTTTAAAAATAAAAAATGTTAAAATACAGTTAAAAGTTATCATAATATGTGTACACATTTTTTCGTTAATAGATTTAAAGGTCTTCTCAAGAAAAATTCATGAAGAACCGATCTTTTTTGGCCTCCTGGCTGTATATAACCCCTTAATATCATATACTAGGACAGTCACGTTTGTGTTTATTTGTTTTGTTATTATAAACACTTTTCATTACACATGATAATGAGAGTCTGATAGTGGTGGTGGGAACTGAAATTTCCTAATGGCAAATGGTAGGACGATTGATTTTGGGCTCATTAACTTTGTTAACTTGAGCACGATTTAAAACGCAAGTTTCTCGCGAATCTTTTATAACGTAAGGCAAAGTTTTTTATTACGCCGATGTCTGAATGGCATGGGGCTCTGGCATGGGAAATAAATAAACAAATTCTAATACTAAAAAGTATAAATTAAAATAAACGTAAAAAAGATTTTTAAAAGAAACTTTTATTTGAAAGGTACTGTATTAAAAAGTAATAAATGGTATTCAGTAAAATTGACAATCATGACTGTATAAGTACAAAAGAAAGTCCCTTCGTTGGTCACTCATCTAGGTGCAAGTACCTAAGAAGTACATAAACCTAGATATCTTTAAAATATGAAATATAAATTTCAAAAGCTTACGACGTCAAACGTTATAAGTCCTAGTGCTACTTTAAAATTTCTGAAAAAAACCTCAAGCTTACAAAATGTAGATTTTATATTTAAAAAATATCTCCATTTAGGTACCGTTTAAGGGAGTAGTTTCGCCAAGGCGTTTTTCTATAGATTTTTATTTTATGTTGAGGACACATTAAAGACACTATTAAGTGATTACCTGCAAAATTTCAAATCAAATTCAACCCCGAAACTTTTCTAAAGATGTATCTTGAAAAAATCTTCAATTACAGAGGAACATATGGCGAAGTAGTTAAAAAAAATCATGAATTTCGACCGTCTAGTTTCGAAGATATAGCGATTCAAATTCAGCAATGTCTAGCGACGCTAGCGCCATGAAGCAAATGGAGCGAACTAGAGCCGGGGATCTGGCAGCGGTGCAAGCGTTCGGCGCGTTTATCGGTAGAAAATGTATCTAGCCACGCGGCAGATTTTTTATATTTACTTTTTTACTATATGTATATATATATATACACCCTTGGCCAAAAATTTGGGGCACCTTGCAATATTTCTTTCCGGGCAAAAAATTGAATATCTCGGCCAAAAAAATACGGAAACCATTTTACCAAACGGGGTTTTGAAGAGACGAACGTCAGCTTCAATTTGATTTTTTAATTTTATTTTTTCGTTTTTTTGTGCCCAGTTCGTCATTTTGAAAATGGCAGTTTTTCACTATTTTTGTACCCTGCAAAATCGTTCGCTGGACTTCGGTAAAATAGAAATCTCGCCATTTAGTGAAGTGATCTTCGAAAAGGGAAGTGTTAGCTATAGTTTCGTGTAAAAAAAAATAGCAATTTTTTTCGCAGAGAAGTTGCTGTTTCCGTAAAGCCGGCATCGTGCAGCGTATCGTGAAAACTATGAGGTTGAGAATATTTGTCATAAGGACTAAAAAGTGTTGTCTTCTTATTTTGGAGTTGTTGAATTTTTATCAGATTTTTTTGGCTAAATTGTTTTTCATCGCTAGTTTTGGTTGATCGTCGATGATTAATCTAATTAATTTGTTGCCATTACATTGGGACAATGATGATGAAGGCTGTGAGTGGATCGACTAACTATTAATAATATTGTTTAACTTGACTAATAAATACATTTAAAAAACAAATAGAGTTCAATGGTATAGGCTAAATTAGAAAAAGAAGGAAAACACAGGGTGCTTATTGCTTTTGGTCAAGGCGTAATTGAATTTGTACGTCGTACTGATCAGACAACACTTTCTTTTGATTTTTAAGAGCACTTGTCACTAATTTTCGAATCTGCCGAAGTGTAATTACTTTATTTTTCCCGATCATCTGTGATTTGAATGACAGTCAGTACTCATTTTCATTCATTCATTCATTTGACTCTGTATAAGCTCAGAACGTCATTTGATTGGGACGACGTACACGCTCAATTATGTCCGTTTTCTTGAAAGGTTACTTTGAAACAAAGATATTTTTATTAAAACGTCTTCGTTTTAATGTAATGGCAATAAATTAATTAGATTAATTGTCGACGATCAACCAAACCTAGCGATGAAAAAAAAATGTTGCCAAAAAAAACCGAAAAAAATTTAACAACTCCAAAATAACAAAACAAAACTTCTTAGTCCTTAGGACAAATGTTCTCAACCTCATAATTTTCACCATACGCTGCACGATGCCGGCTTTACGGAAACATGCCGTTTTTTCAAGAAAAACTATATTTCTCTGTGAAATAAATTGCGAAGATTTAAAAAAACGAAACTAAAGCTAACACTTCCTTCTTCAAAGATCATTCCACTAAATAACGAGATTTCTATTTTTCCGAAGTCCAGCGAACGACTTTGCGAGGTGCGAAAATCGTGAAAAACCGCCATTTTCAAAATAACGTAACGGGCACAAAAAAATCGAAAAAATTAAATTAAAAAAGCACATTGAAGTTGACTTTATTCTCTTCAAAACCCCGTTTGGCAAATTGGTTGCCGATTTTTCTTGGCCGAGGTATTCAATTTTTGTCCGGAAAGAAAAATTGCAGGGTGCCGCAAACTTTTGGCCAAGGGTGTACATATACAGGGTGTCCCTCTGATCTCTGCCACCCGAAATAACTCGGTAATTATCGACGCCACAAAAAAATGTTCCAGACAAAAGTTGTACGGTGTGAAGTGAACCATCAAATGCGACCAATTTTGTTTTATTCTGTTGGAGGCGCTGACGCACAGTGTAGGTCACCTCCACTTTTTAAAATGGAATGGTACATTTTTTCAACCATCTTGTGGAGCACCTCAAGCCGCATAAAAAACATTAGGGTTCGAAGTCTTTCAAGGTAATTTCGAACACCTATCAAAATAAAATACAAATTTAAATATCGATTTATTCTAGATTCTAATCAAATCTAGATATTTATTTATTTATTTAGATTTGTATCATCCATACTGACCTTGAATGACCATGGACTTTGACCCCATAATGTTTTCTTAACCGGCTTGAGGTGCGCAACAAGATAAATGAAAAAAAATGTGCCATTCCATTTAAAAAAAGTGGCCGTGACCTTTACTGTGTGTCAGCGCCTCCACCGAAATAAACAAAATTGGTCGCATTTAATGGCCCGCTTCACTCCGAACAACTTTTGTCTGGAACATTTTTTTGTGACGTCGATAATTACCGAGCTATTTCTGGTGGCAGAGATTACAGGGACATCCTATATACAGGGTGATTTTTTAATCTTGAGACTGCTAAATATCTCGAAAAATAAGCCTTATACGATAAAAATGTTCCAAATAAACCTTCAATAGTTTCCAAGGGGCAATTTAATCCTACACGGAGAGAATTAAAAAGTAATTTTTGTCGTGAATTTCACGGTAAAAATTACCGTGATATATTTCAATGTAGTGACAAGTGGGAAAAACATAATAAATCGTATGCGACAAGTTTTTTTAAACTCACGTTATAGAAAATTTCAAGTACATAGCTAAAATTTTACCTACCGTCGGTTAAAAATTACCAGTCGCACCGTACGATATTTTTACGGTACTGCACAGTAAAATTTAGCTGCGTCAACCTCAGCAGAAAAAATTCCTATAAGGCTGGTAAAATATCCCCCCCCCCCCCCCCCTCATGTGACCGATTCTTTCCTTTACTGTTATTGTTTACCTTTTTTCTCCGCCTTTCTCCCTGCCCTCCCCCCCTCCCTCTTGCGGCCCAACCGACTTCTCCCACTGTCATATTTCGTCGCGAAATGCCGAAGAAAACAATTTCACGACGACGAATGTACGCAACTGGGTTTCGAACCCGGGACCTCGCGTCCGCAGTTTCAGAGGCGAGCACGCTAACCACTCGACCATCGCACCAATTCATTAATGAAATGTATTTTTTCTTCAAAGACTGGTGCGATAATAATTATAATAATAACCAACCTGTTTGTTTTTTGTTGGGAATTATTTTTTCTTTCATATAAATTGGTATACTCAACAAACGGATAAAGAGAGAAATTTAATTATTAGAATTTATTTTTTATTTAATACTACCATTTTTTTTACAATACATTTCGTACCATCGTAAGCTCGAGTGAAGTGACTAATTTGCACACATATTATTTTGTCATAATTTAAGATCGTGAAATCGTATTCACTCTTAAACATTTCATAAGCCGTTGATGTACGTAGTTTAGACGAATTTTTTTTGGGAACTCCCATCGCGCCATATAAGGAATAGATAGACCACTGAAACGAGACCGCGCACCCCTACTTAGCCCCACCACCATACCATTCTGAAGTGAAAGGTATGAGGGGAATTTTTACCATGCAGTGCCTCAAAATTTCCGTACCGTACCGCATGATAATTTTAACCAAGCGCGCACGATAATTTTTACCGAGAGCACAATACATTTTCCTATAACATTCATCAAATTTTATAATAAATCTTAAAATAACTGTTATAAAGACAATACTTTTTTATAGACATTTTTGAAAGGCATAAAATAATAAAATGCACAGTAAAACTTCGCTGATATTATATATTTTTTAAATTTAAGTTTTGCGTATTTTGTTACACATCAAAATTTACTAGAAAATCTGGTAAAATTTTCTATCTGAAGAAGAAATTGTATTTTATTTTCGTGAAAATCTGTGTTCTACCCAACAATAATAAGCGAAGTTTCAGGGTTGTCATGTGGTTACCGTTACTGTACGGTAATTTTTAACCTTTAATTCTCTCCGTGTACAGAAATTAACCGCCTGCCGGCCCCCCTGGGGGGGGGGGGGGGGAACTTTGAAATCTTAAATGGGAACCCCTACTTTTCATTACAAATTCGAATTATACATAAAAAAAAATACGTAACTGTTGTCTAACCTTTTTTTAAAATTCGGAATAGATAGCGCTGCACTCGGTGAAGATTGGGCAACCTTCCTTTTCTTCAAGGGAAAGCCCCTATGTTTTATTGCATAATGGAGCTACGTCGAAAAAGAGTAACTTTTCTCGGAAACATGTTTTTTTTAACTATCGTAAATATCTACTATAATTTTGTATCCGTTATTAGCTTTACCCAGGATTAAGGGACAACACCACTGTAACGGCTTCAAAAAATCGATTTTTTGAAAACCATCTAGAAAAATCTAAAATACATTTAAGATTAAGATGCCGTTGGACCCAGGTCGAAAAAATAATTATTTTCGGAGATATTGAATATTTTGTGAAGCGGTGCAGCGCTCCGTGACGCTCGGGGTCCCGCGCAGCTGCGCGCCTCAGGGTCGGCAGGTATACCGGGCCTTTCCCAGGTCCTGCGGGTCTTTCCCAGGTATTATTTTGTCTCCCTTCACAAAAACCGGCTATTGTTATAAATATAGTTTCGAAAAAAAGCCATAGGTGGCGATAATTGAAAAATTTTCAAGTCAGGTATAGGGATAGCGTCATAGGGTCAGTTTGCGAATAGAAGCGACGCTACTCGTATCTAAACGCTCCGAATCGTTTCGTTTATAAATATCGAACGCTCAGAATTATTCTTTACACATCGAAATGGATAATCCGAAAGTGTACGCGGGGAAAAAGGGAACAAAACGGAGCTATGTGACGAGGAGTCGAACGAAAATTTCGAATCGAAAACCTCCGAACCGTTATAGCTCCGAAAATAGTTCTGCAGAGTATGTGACCACGTCGGCGAAAAAGCTAAAATCGTCGGACGATTTAGAGGTCGGTGTTAGTAACGATTTCGGTTATCGTATAGTACACCTCGTCAATGCATTGAACATTATATCGACGTTAGTGAAGTGCAAAGTGTGTGATCGCGATGTAAAGTTTACTGGAAAAAGTTTGCGCGGACTCGGACTCAAAATCGAGGTCGATTGCGGCCATTGTGAAAAATTGCAAATCAATTCGAGTCCTATGATTGACAATGCATACGAAATATTAGGTGTACAAATAAGTTTTAGGACAGTTTTCAAAAAATTCAAGATTTATTAAAAAAGAAGTAAAACACAGTTATTCATCGAAGTAATCTCCATCGCACTGAATGACCTTCAGCCATCTCTCAGGTAACTCGCGGATGCCTTTCGCAAAGAAACTTTCGTCTTGCGAGGTGAGAAATTTAGCGACCCATTTTTCCACTTCTTCAAATGTTTTGAATCGCACGTCAGACAAATCGTTCTGCATTTTCCGGAATAAATGATAATCGGATAGGGCTAAGTCTGGTGAATACGCCGGGTGTGGTACAGCTTCCCATCCAAGCGCTAGTAACGTATCCTTGACCGGTTTACCCACATGAGGCCGCGCGTTGTCATGGAGCAGTTTTACTGGACGTTTTCCTTTACCAGAAAATGGACATTTCTTCTCAATTTCTTCATTCACTTGCATCAATTGATGACAATAGCGATCGGTAGTAACTGTTTGACCAGGTTTGAGAAGTTCATAATACAGTACGCTTTTCATATCCCACCATATGCACAGCATGACTTTGTTACAATGAACATTGCGCTTTGGCGTGGATGTTGTCGGCTCGTCAGGGTCAACCCAATGATATTTGCGTTTCGGATTATCAAAATAAATCCACTTTTCATCGCCGGTCACAATTTTCCACAAGAAAGACTTTCTATGTTGCTTGTTGTAAAGACTCACACAAATGTTAAGACGGCTGTTTTTATTTTCTTGAGTCAGAAAGTGTGGTACCCACTTTGTTCCTTTTCGAATCTTACCCATTGCTTTTAAACGACAAGAAACAGTTTGTTGAGTTACTCCAAGCTGTTCCGAAAGTTGTTTCTCCGTCTGACAAGAGTTTTCATCCAGTAACGCTTGCAGTTCCTGATCGTCCACCTTTACAGGAGGCCCCGTGCGTTCACGGTCACTAACGTCGAACTCACCTTCTTTGAATCGCTTATACCAATACTCACATGTACTTTTAGATACAATGTTGTCTTCAAGAACAGAACATATCGATTCACACGCTTTCCTAACACTTTTTCCTTGATGGAATTCATAGCGAATGCAGTGTCTAATAAATAGCTTATCGGTCTGCATGTTTAATTTACAGAATTAATTTACATTACAGGTTATGTTTATGACTCCTTTACGTTTCGATACTACATATCAAGCGCCATTTATGATAAGTGAGCGGGACCTTTGAATTAATTTAGAATAGCTGTTATGATACAAAATCGAAGTGTCCTAAAACTTATTTGTACACCTAATATATCGTCGGATCGTATTCAGTATGCGTCTTCTTGGCGTCGGTTTGAATGGCCTGATGAAGTTTTGTGCATTTATGGACCTACATATTACCTACATATTTCAGTCTTTCTACGATCGAATCTTAAATTCGATTTCGATTGCCACTAAAGCTGTGAGCACAGTGAGCAAACAAAAGGCTGCACTTGAGGAGGAGACAATTTCGTTGGAAAATGGGGTGGAGGACGGAATTATCGTTTCAGGCGACGGATCGTGGCGTAAGCGCGGTTTCAGCTCGCTTTTCGGCATAACATCGCTAATCGGCTGGTACACTAAAAAAGTGATCGACGTTATGGTGAAATCGAAATATTGCAAAGCTTGCGAGCATTGGGGAAAAAAAGAAAGCACCGCGGAGTACTGGGAATGGAAAAGTACCCACGACGATGAGTGCCAGGCGAACCATAGCGGCTCCTCCGGAAAAATGAAAGTCGACTCAGCTGTCGAAATGTTTCAACGGTCTGAAGAGCTCTATGGCATAAAATATAAATATAATATTGGTGACGGCGATTCTAAAACGTTTCTGGGCATATCGAATAGCGATCCATACGACGGTTTCGAGATAAAAAAAAAGAGCGCATCTATCATGTCCAAAAACGTATGCGGACGCGCCTCCGCGAAATCATGAAAAAACAAAAAGGATTGTCTGGCAGAGGAAAGCTCACCGGAAAATTGATTGACGCGTTGAGCACATATTGAGCACGAGTTGAGCGGTTTGGCTATTCGGAGGCACAGCGATGATGTTGAAAAAATGAGGAAGGCAATTTGGGCAACTATCAAACATAAAATATCCACAGATAGTGAGCCACAACATGACGATTGCCCAGAGGGAGCCGAGTCGTGGTGTTCGTGGCAGCGAGCGGTCGCAAGCGGTAATATTTCTGAATATCGCCATAAGCCGCCTCTTCCTGAGGAAGTATTGGAGGCAATTACGCCAGTCTTCGAAAATTTGAGCAGAGACGATTTGCTGCAGCGTTGTTTGGGCGGCTTCACGCAAAACAATAACGAAAGCTACAACAAATCAGTTTGGGCAATAGCCCCCACGTGTCAGTCCGGGAGCAAAAAAATCGTCCATATTGCAGTTGATATCGCGGTATTATTATGCAATGATGGCCTGAGAAGCCTCATGAAAATTTTGGAGACGTTGGGGATAACTATCGGCCCAAATTGTTTCAATTTTTGCGTTGAAACCGACGCAGCGCGGATCGAGCTGGCGGAGCGCTCGCTCACAGACGCTGCAAAAGAGGCAAGAAGAGCCTCTACAAGTTCGAGAAAAGATGCTAGGGACAATGATTTGCTTCTTGAAGGCCAGCTATATGGTGCCGGCATCACTGATTAAAGGTAAACATTTTTTTCCAATTTATCGCATAAATTAACAAACCTAAAACTTTGAACGCGTTTTTTTCAAAACCACTTTTTTAAGTGCGGCACGCAGCAGAACTCGAGCAATTTTTATCCGATCGACTTCAAATTTGGACTGCCTCAATAAAACTAGATTATCTAAAGAAGTACATAGGATTTTTTCGATATCTCAATAATAAAAAAAGTTATAGCCTATTTTCGACGAGAAATTTTGCTCGAAAATCGTCCTTTAATTTCAAAAGCGTGCCTATTTTTTAAAAATCAATATTTTTTCAAATCCCTGTGTACTTCTCTTCAAAATATCATATTATTAACGAAAACACTCGGTATTTTTTTTTTCAGATCGACTTTGAAGAGAGTTCTGCTGCGTGCCGCGAACCACTGCAGAGGCAACAGTACCTGACCCGGGAGCTTCCCCAGCGTCACCATGGAGCGTGAAAAATTTGAAATTTTTTTTTTATGTATCTTCAATAAACGCCGAACGAAACAAAAAAATGTCCAATATCTCTTTTTTTCCCCACAAAAAAAAATTGTTGAAAAATGGCAAAAAAACAGGGGGTCACAGTGGTGTTCTGCCTTAAGGACGTGGACACGACGGAAATTTAATCCCTTTGGGGTGCTTCATTATTGTGAGTCCCCTTGCCTCTCACATTCGGGGTGTTTGATTATCGCGAGTCCCCTTGCCTCTCACCATTTAATTCAATAAGTGTTCAAACTGATGACCTTCAACTTCGATGCATTTATTGATCCGTACTTCGAATGATTGTACACAACTCAAAAGTTTGTTCGCTTTAATGTTTGCGCAAGCATTTCTGATTCGTCCAATCATGTTTTCACGAGTTGTTGGCACTTGTTGATAAACTACAGTTTTTAAGAGACCCAACAAAAAAAATCGGGCGACGTAAGGTCTGGCGATCTGGCACGCCAATGTATTGTTCCGCTTCTACCAATCCAGCGCCATCGATCTCGAATTTAAAAAAAGTTCAGACAAAAGTTACGTGTTTTTTTATGTATAATCTGAATCTGTAATGAAAAGTAGGGGTTCCTATTTAAGATTTCAAAGTTCCCCGCCCCCCCCCCCCCCCCCCCCCGCCCCAACCCCTAGAGGGGCGGTAGCCGGTTCATTTCTTCGGGATTGAATTGCCCCTTGGAAACTATTGAAGGTTTATTTGCGACATTTTTGTCATATAAGGCTTATTTTTCTAGATATTTTGCAGTCTCAAGATAAAAAAATTACTCTGTATATTGCTAGGTCGAAATTAGTAAATGAATCAAATAAAAAATTCGTTGAAACAATAATAAACTTTTTTTATCAATTCATCAAAGTGAAATTCATAAATTTAACGACTCACGATACGATGTCCCGTATTTTCGTTGTTCATAACCTCTACATGGTTCTTCTTTCCGTCTTCTATTTATGCACGGATCATAATTTCGACTGCTTTTCTATTTATAGTGATCGTTTTTCGTTTGGCAAATTTGCCTTTATGTTACACTTGTCCCATTATTCCATTTTATACTTAAATATCACGACAAAAATTCTACTACAGTAGTGCTAGACTACAGTAGTGTGGGCGCATCCGTATACACAGAGTATTTACGTATTAGTAGCCGAAATGGATAGTCTGATACAAAAGTGAGGGTTAGGTGATAGAGGGAACGTTTTTATTTTTGGGCCTCTCAACATTATCATAGGTCGTTTCTTCATTGCTTTATGAGTTTTTACATCCTGATAAGATATACAACCAACATCATAAAGATATTTCGCAATATTTCGAAGCTTTCATCGATTGAGCGGAGAATAAACTTTTCAGCGTGACTCTGCACTGAGAAAAAAAATCATTGACCCAACCTCATTGGTGTTATTGAATTAAATTTCGTTGATTCAATTGTAAAATTGCTGGTGTAAATAATCGGATTTATTAGTCCAAACAAAACGCTATTGACTTCAATAAAGTGATAAAGTTAAAAGTTTTTTTTTCATTCAAAAGATATATTGTTAGCCGAGAACAATAAATTATTGAAACTATCTAAAAAATTATCGCGAACAAATGATATAGTTTTAAATGCAATTTCTGCAACGAACGAAAAAAGCGTTTCAATTCATAACATGAATATTGTTGATTCGAGTACACAAGAAAAATTGAATTTCGCTCGTTTCATTCAAATAAAATTTCTATTAAGTAAATATGCTATTTTATTGTTTTCACCATATCCGATATTGATTTTTAAGTACATTATTCGTTAAAATATGAATATTTTATTTTTATTGAAAAATATTAAGCAATTGTCTGAATTGGTTAAAAAATTATGCGGAAGTAAATTTTTTTTCTTGCACATTTGGTTGAAAAAAATCAACCAAATCATGGCCGAGCGCCACCGAAATTATAGGTGTGAGGAAACCCGTAGTTCTCGGAGTAACCGCTACAAGCCGCACGCGCGGTCGTTTCTCGTAAGCGTAGCGCGAACCGAAAATCTACTTAAACGCTCGAGAAACTCTAAAGAGTATCGTTTCTTAGCCTGTGGCTAAGATCAAAGTGTAGTATCTGTTCTAATCAGTTGGATATCTGATATTCTCTCCATGGATATTCCATTGGATATCTGATATTCTCCACTATTATCGTGGATGACCATTCTAATGCTCACTTTTTATTTAAGATTTAATACAAATTGAAAAACTTACGTCCCATGGCATATTCGTTTCCATGTAGTAAAGAAATAATTAATTCTATTGATTATATTTTTGTACGGAATAAAATATGTTTGTAGTAACCGCTTAATTATTTCATCCGGTACATCTAGGGATTGTATATAGAACGATTTCAATAGAATATAATTTTATTTGAAGGATAATGTAGATATTCGGAGAACAGAAGGGCATTTTTAAATGAAAGAATATGTTATTTAAGGGGAGATATACACCTAGATGGTCGAAAAAATCAATTTTTTTGTTTGCATTTTCTTGAAGATTGAGGTCCCCAGAATATCTGGTGAAAACAGTAAGTTGAGGCCTGGTATCGATGGTTCCATGTAAGGTGACAAATTTCATGATTTATTCATTTCCAAATTTGCAAACGCGTATTTCTCAAAACCGCGTTTGTCAAATCGGTCCCATTATCTAGTACTTGTCATAAGATTTTTTTCCGTTACTTAATGTTTGTTTCATAGGCAAAATAATAACTAATTTTTGGCCCAAAAATCACTATTTATGTTCAAACGTCCGCCATTTTATCTATATTTTTATAAATCGATATTTTCAAAATCGGTTATGACAAGTAGTAGATTATAATATCGAATTTAATAATCTTTGTGGTTTTTTTTTTCAGATGATTTTTTACCAAACGCTGGTTTCAAGTAACGCAGATTTTTTTACGACGCTCCAAGGATCATACAAAATCCTTGTATATTTTTGATATTTTTAAATAAAGAAAATTAAACATATTTTTGAATGTATATACTTTTAGATAATTAAAACCCCAATTCGAAATTTCAAATAGTTTTCGAAATTTCGAAATTTCAAGTTCACAAAAATGACCTTTTTTCGGCTCCTGGGTGTATATCTCCCCTTAAATCAATCACATTTTCAAATATTTTATAGTATTGTAACAATCTCATATATCGATAGCACTCCGCAGCAGCACATTTATTTGGATCAACCAATATATTTTTTTGATTCAATTGTTTTTTTTCTCAGTGTGGCGAGACTACTACCTTAAGTACTTGCACGTATGGTGAGTGACCAAGGAACGGACTTTCTTTTGTGGTTTTACTGTTTTCATTTTCAATTTTACTGAACGTTTTTTTTCACTTTTCAGTACACTGCCTTTTAAATAAAAGCTTGTTTTTTAAAAGATTTTTCACGTTTATTTCTTTTCTTTTTTTCTCCATTTACATCGTTATCTCAGATCATTCTCGATAGATTTGAGTTGTAGGTCTCTAATGAGAATCATGAAAAACATTCACCGTAGCTTTGTTACACGAAAAAAAAGTTGGCAAGTGGAAAAGAAAATGATTTTCGTTGCGTTTCAACTATGCAAACTTATATATTACTCGGACAGTATACGGACGCCAGCGAATAAGGCACACGCACAAGATGAGAAGCTCATCGCGAGACAATGCGCGATGCGGGAAACGGCATTGTCGTGAATGTTTGGCGAATCGCGTTGTACAGGCCGAGAGTACGAGCCGCGAGGAGCTTACCGTCCTCCCGTACATTCCGAATAGCCTTTCGTTGTAACTTTTTTCTAAGGTCCTCCCCCCTCCCGCGCGTCCTCGCGACGAAACAAAGGGCCCGTGTGCATTGTTTTGCGCGAAATAAAAGATCGCCGCGCGCGAGACGCGTATCTCGACGAGAAGTGAACGCGACGAGAGACGCGCCGCCACCGCCGGGACGACCAACGAGTCGAGACTCGAGCCATAAAACATTTCAAAGCCAAAAACGTACGCGAACAAGAGACGGCGCGTCGATACCTCGCGCCTCCGTAATAACCGACATTCTTCTCCGCCGAGTAAATTTTTTTTCTTTAACTTTCTTAAGGGATCATCACAGTGTAACGGGTAGAAATATAGCTGATTTTCGAGATTTTTTTCCCATGGGTAAAATACACTAAACAGACTGATTTTTTTATGTCTAACTAAAGCGCTCGTGAAGAATAGAAAATAAATTTTTAAACGTTTACTTTTATGTTTTTAACATTTTTTCAACGGTTGACAATGTCTTCGAAAAAAGGAGTCCGCACGGTGTACACGGTTGTGGCCGTAAATATTATCCCAAACAAAATTTGTAAAAAGATTATGAATCAGTATGAAAGCTGTTATCTTGCTATGGAGGTTTTTGCTTAAAATCAAAATTGACAAAATGGCGGCGATTTGAAAAAAAGTATCGAATTTCGCGTATTTTCTCGACAGTCTTTCGTTAAAACAAATGAACATTACAAAAAAGCTTCCATAGCATGATAAAGACTGGCGTGAAGAATGTGTCAAAATTTGATACGGATAGCTTGAAAACTCTTCCTTGCAGAGGAAAATGTCGTTTTGAGAAACGACATTTCGACAAAAACGCGTTTAAAGTTTCGAGTGCGGAATTTTCATGTAAATTGTCTACTTACGATCAATCGGCGATGCCGGGTCCATGTTTTAACCGTCTATACGATCGGATAATACAAAAAAAATCGATTTTTTGAAAATTCTACGCTGTGATAATCCCTTAAATATTCGGAGACTCAGCGCGGAATAGATCCTCCTTAAGGGGTTATCCCCACGTGCGATTTTGAAAAAAGCGATTTTTTTTATTGCATTTTTTTGAAGTATAAGTATCTGAGAATATGTCCTAAAAAATTCAAGTCGATCCGAACAAAATTGACTGAGATATGAGTGTGGAAAGAGAAGAATCCGTTGGGTAAACGACCGAAAATTGAAACTTTAATCGCGTTTTTCTCAAAATGGCATTTCTGAAGTCGGTGACCAAGATTACTCGAACACTAATGAACCGATCTTCTTGAAATTTTGCAGGCTTATTTAATACATAAAAATGTAGTCTTTAAACGTTCGATTTTTTTTTCGAAAAAAAATGGCCGTTTTATAGCCAAAAAACGGCCGTTTTTTTTCGTTAAAATCGAACCATTAACTTTGACTGTCCGCCATTTTGTGAAACATGAATATTTTTTAAAATCCTTCGATTAAAGACTAGTTTATACTTATATTTGACTATATCCATCCGTATTTTTTTTTCAGATGATCCACTTCGCCGCAATGTTGGTCACCGCAAACCGTGTATATAAAAACATTATTTCATTGACGGCCATTTACCACTAAACAATGTAATATTTTTCAATAAAAAAATTACTGAAAGTTCTTCAAGATGTGTTCTTTAAAATGGTATATTGATCGATTAAAAAAGTTTTGTAGTTTTCTTTTAAAAAATTCATGAAAAAGGCCTTTTTTGCGCTACAAGTGGGGGTAACGCCTTAAGGGATTAGGCTGCGGTGAAAAAAACAAACACTCGTTCGTCACTATGAGATTGAAGTTTGCATGATTGGAATGAAATGAAAATTATCTTTTCTCAATAGGAAATCGCACAACTTTTCAAAAAGTGTTTAAAATGAACCACAATGGATATATAGCCATGAAAAATGTTATGTTAAATATATAAAGCTTTTTGAATACATAAAACTATGTCTCAATATATTTTTTTTTATTGTCGCGTCAACGTTACGCGATGTCACCTCAGAAGGCGTGACGTCATATATGTGTAAACAAACGACAAGCTAACCTCGAAATCAAGTGCAACGTGTTATTTTTTACGTTTTTGTGAAGTTTTGGGTTCCTGCTTAAATTCTGATTCCATGTCAAAAAACGTAAACAAGTGAGAAAAATACGCGTATGGAAACGTTTGTTTAGACACGAATGACGTTATACGCTGTGATTGGTGTTTCGTTTGAGGTGTAGAACAGATAAAAAATATTTGAATTATGAGATTTTGATTATTGATTTAAAAATATCAATCATTATTATTTAACAAAAATATTGGTTAATTATTTACGAAAACACGTCGATCATTTTTTAAGCCCCTTATTTCGAGATCTAGAAATTAAATTTGAGAAACAAATAATGTTGCTAAATAATGAAAATAAGGAAATAAAAATATAAAAGAGAATTTTCGTTGCATTCCAGCGATGCAAACTTCGACACCATTCGTCGCTTGAGGAAACTCAAATTGAAAAGGAAGATCCAACTTATGATGCAGGAATCGCAGATTGAAGATAAACTTATTATTACAACGATAGAACTGCTGGTCAAACTTTAAGGACATTGGAGCGGTCCTGTTGAATGAAATTGCGATTTATGATTTTTTTTCATTGAACCTCAAAAAAATACATGCGAGATGTAGATTTATTATATTAGGGGTACAAGTAAGTTTTAAAGGATTTACGAGCGAGGGCGTTACTGGTATTAAATCGCATCGGACCATAACCTAATCACCTTCGTGTTAAAGCGTTTTCATTAGGCTTTAGTTTTCAGTACGTCTTATTTTTTCGAAGTGTAAACAAAGTGGTTCTTTTGAATTCCAAACATGTCGACTTTTGTGCCGACGAAACGCGATTTGCGGAAAGCTTTACTTTTCTGCTTCCTTTTGAGAAAAAAAGCAGCTGAAGGTCATCGATTGCTGTGCGAGGCTTATCGGGACCATGCTCTATCAATCTCAACTTGTGGGTACTGGTTTAGACGGTTAAAAAGTGGTGATTATGATATAGAGGATAAGGAACGCGAAGGAAGGCCACAAACGTTTGAAAATGCAGAATTAGAGGCATTATTGAACGAAGACTCGTGTCAAACACTAGAAGAAGTTGCAAAATTGTTGGACATGGCTCAACAAGCAATTTACCATTTTTGCACAATAAAGCCCCATTTTTCACAAAAAAATCTTTTAAAACTTACTTGTACACCCAATATAAAAGGTGTCTTAAAATGACCTGCCATTTTAAATTGCGCGCCATTTTTTTGTGGCGAACATTAGGTACTAATCTTTGACACCTGGCATCAGGAAGTATTGCATAGTTATTGCAGACAAAGTTTTATGGTCGTGGTATCTCGCGCCACTGCGATGTGAATTGGCCACTAAGATCGTGCGGAAAATTGTATGCCAATGATCCACAGACCGGGGCCGGGTAGAAATTCCGAACTTTGAATGATCAGAACGCTCAAAATTCCGAAAGAATACTACCCCGAACGATCAAAACTCCGAAAGAATTTTACACGATAGAACAAAACTGCGAAAATCTGAACACTGTAAAAATAATTCGGCTATGGAAGTTTCAAAAGTTTCAAAGATTTTAATAAATCGACGAATTATTTCAAGAATTTTTTTTATTAAGAAGTGATTTTACGTCATTTTGCAATTTTAACATTGTCTAGTCCAATTTTAAAATTGACGCAAAATGACTTATTTTAAAAAATGCTTGAAATAATTCGTCGATTTATTGAACATTTTGAAACTTTTAAAACTTCCATAGCCGAATTATATTGTCGATATTCAGATTTTCGGAGTTTTGATCGGAGATTGAATTTCAACCCGGCCCCATCTTGAATTTCGGAACATCAAAATTCGGAATTTTAACCGTCGGAGCATGAAAAGTTCGGAATGTCAACCTGGCTTCCACAGACCATTCGGGAGCTCAAAAAAGCAATTGGACGCACCATTAATGAAATTGGTCCGCAATTATGCCAAACTGTTATTGAAAATTTCGTCAAAAGAGTGAACGTTTGCAAACAGCGACGAGGCGGCCATTTATCGGATATTTCGTTCCGCACATAATCTTCATGTTTGTACCTGATATTAAAATTAAAATATTCTCACTGTTCAAATAAGTAATACGTTATATTAATAAATCAAAATGTCAGGTCATTTTTACGCACCCTAATGCTAATTTTTTATAAAATATATAATTAAAAGGCAAAATTATGCATTTTATATTTTTATTGCGTGAATAAGAAAAACTTTTGAGCTACTACCAACTTGAAAAGGTATATTATAATTATGATAAAAGGTAATTTATAATTATGCCTGTTTATATTTATTTCACGAGATTATTTATTATTACCATTAATTAAAATTAAGTACTGCCGCAGTACAGCAACTTCGAGGACGTTGAGGCAACAATGCTCTTTATTCGCCAGCTAAGATTCGTAATCTTCTATCAAGCCTTGATGGTTCAATATTGAATATAGATGGTTTACGATGGGCAGGACGGGTTTTTTTCTCCAAATGCTTACAAATGTTTGCGTTAAGCCGTTGTTTATCGTGGTGCTAAAAAGCAAAAAAAATATCACCCCTCGCGTCAAAGTCTTGCCCATCTAACCGCACGTAAAATTACATAAGATAAACTATTTATTATCTGTGGTGTTTTGTGGTGAAAAAATAAATAAAAAAATTCGTAAAGATTCAGTATAGTCTAGACATATACGAATATATGTATATATATTTTTCAAATCTTGCATTGTGGCTAACGCTCCAACCTCTTTAAACGCGTTTCTCTTGAAACTATGTTTTTCAAAACGGTGATTTTCAACATCTAATGAACGGATGGGCTCGAAATTTGGTACACTTGTTCGGTGTAATAGTAGTTTAGTCTTGACCGTTGTTTTTCTTCATAACATTTTTTTCATTAGTTATTAACAATAACTAATAAAAACGTCATTTTTCTTCGAAAAATTGAGAAAAAAATTGAAACACGATATAACAAAAATTGCGATCAAGTTGTACCCAATATTATCTATTTTAAGAAAAAACTCGTTTTTTCCGGTTCAAAGGTCCTTCACGAGATTGTTCATAACTTCCTTAATTATTAATATTTTGTCATGAAATTTGTTACGCAATTTCGTAAATGTGCATACCAATAAATGTCCGAATGATTTTTCAATCATTTTACTTACTAATTCAAAATTACTTTTTTCATAATCTTCATCCCCCTCCGCCCCTTGAATACCCACCCCCAAACATTTTATACAATTGCTGCGCCACGGTCGAAAGTATAATTCGCTTCCCGAAAGATTTCCACCGCGAATGCGGTAAAAAAAATGCGGGCGCGTCGATCGCGGAGACGCGCGAGGGTTTGGTTGGGGGGGGGGGGGGGATGCAACAAATTCGAAAGAGGAGCCACGTCGCGCGTGCCTCCTGCATACGTAATGCCGTTCTCTATTGTCGAGTCGCGAAAAACGGGAGTAGAGACGTAATCGCGCCATGACAGGCGGGGGGGGGGGGGGGAGGCTCTTTTGTCTAGCCGTCCGCGCTCCACGCGAATCTCTCTTTTCTCGTTAGCCCTCTGAGGAGGGAGTATTCGCGATATATATTCCGATAATCAAACTTGTACCGCGTTTCCTCCATTTCTCCCGACCGACAAAACGATTTTCTTCCGAAAAAAACGTGTAAAGAAACGAATGGTTCGTTACGTTTTCTCACTCGACAAAAACGTAAACAAAAGACTCGGCGCTCGCGTTAGAGTTTGTATAGCGTGTACGCGCGAATAAATTGAAAGACACTTGGCGACGACTCGAAGTAGATATTTTCAATTCCTGGTGGCCAAAGTCGGAATCTTGGGGCCCGGTCTCGCTCGGTAAACGTCACGGAGCACCGACTTACCGACGAACAAACGTCGCCATCTTGTCGACGAAACGATACAAACTGCCCGCGATCCCGCCAACAAAATTTCGCGACGTCGGTATGTTTTTTTTTTTCGAAAGACGAAGGAAAATAATGGTCGGTGAAGAAAGTTCCGAGTTTTTATTTTTATTATTTTTATTTTCATGAAATTCGTCAACGATGCGCGATACAGGGGAACGAGAGAAGTGGCTAAACGGCATGCACACGCGCGGAATTTCGAACGTCCTCTTGCCACGTGGGGTCTTGAGCAACTGACGAATGAGGCTCGCGCGCGCTCCGCGGCCGCTGCCACCGCCATCACCACCCGCCTTCGGTCACACGCATCGCGGAAACTACTAAATTTTTCGGACTTCCGGTAAACGCTGATTTATCGGAGAATATTTGTAGGAAACAATGATACATAGCGGCGAAGATGAAACGGAAAGATCGTGTTATTGCGTAGGCCCGATGGGAGGCCGAGTGGTGCGGTTACTCGGTGGGTGGGACTTTTTTACGTATCTAACCGCGAGTGGTACGGCGCGCTCTTGTCTTGCCCCAAGACAGAGGCGGCCAATTTGGCGGAAAAATAGCCGAATGAAAGGCAAAAAATCTTTTGTACGAACTTATTTGCGCGCAGCCGCGATTCGGAATACCAATGCGAGGAAGAAAAAAAAGCGGAGACGAGGCACTACAATTAAGTCGCGGTGGGAGCGTGGCTGAGTTGTTCCATTGAGAAAATTGGCCCTTCTGCCGGGCGCGCGGTTGAGAGAGCCGCAACTATCGAGCAGCGAGAGAAACGAGAGGGCAAAAGAGCGAAACAGGCGCGCGGATGGTTGGGAGGCGAGAGAGAGAAAGACTTTCACGAATTATGAAGCATCAGTTGCCGTGAAGAATAAGCAACCGGCAACCGTCATTTAACTTTAACGCTCCAACTAGTCCATTTTTGCTCGCTCGTCCAACGCTTCGTCCACCCTTTGCCAATTGGATCGAGCTCGTATATCCCGACCGGTCTGAATAAAAATATCGAACCGACCAATCGTGAGGAGCCTCTCCACCTTGGTCTCGTCGAGTGCGGCGACACGCGTCCTTTTAAAATAGCCCAGTCGGGAGGTACAAGAAATGCACCTGGAATTGCAATAATTAAATGCCAGCATTTTCTTTTCGTCATCGATAAGGGGCGTCATTGGTAATTTTAATCCAGATTTTTGACCGGATTCTCCAGGTGCTTCAGCCGCCATCTTGAATTTAAGGGGAATTGTATTTGTCAAATATCTCACACATTTTCAACTTTTAACTAAAAATCGTCATAACGGAACTAGTTGGAAATCGATATTTTCTGACTTAAATTTAAAAAAGGACTTATTTTGTTAGCCGGAGGAAGCCGTCGGCGGGCCTTGCTGATGGCCCGCGTGCCGGCGGTGTCAGCATCTCGGGTACGCAGGGCAATGAAGTTGTGTTAGATTTGCTATAACCGGTAAAAATGGTAACCACCAAAGGTGTAGAAAATTTTATTCCCTACAAGTTTGTTCATTTTTGTAAAGTTGAAAAAAAAAGAAATAATGCAATAATTTAAGTTCATTCTCTTTTTCAGGTTCAAGTCGGAAAATATCGAACCTAGATAAACAATTGTTATAATCAAAGTTGTAGAGAATAGAATTTCCCACAAGTTTAGTTGTGACTATTTTTCGTCACAAGTTGAAAATGTACGAATTATTTGAGGAAAACAAATTCCCCTTAAATTCAAGATGGCGGCCGAGACTCCTGCAGAATCCGATCGAAAATCTGGATTAAGGCCTTCTGGATTAATCAAACAGATTAATTCAAAAACAGATTAGATTAAATCTGGATTTATCTAGATTCGGTCACTCTAGAGGCTGAAAAAATAGGCTTTTTGGGCATTTTTATCAGAAAAACTACAAACTAAATCGACATTACAAAAAAGGGTGTTTATCATACATATCAGTGACTAGATACAATAATTTGTTTGAAGCGATTAATTTCAAAATGGTGGCTGTGCAGCGTTAACCTCAAAACTGCATTTTTTAAGTTGGTCGGAAGCATTGCTCAGACAATTTTCAATTGATTCACTTGAAATGTTGAATATATCTTGGAAAATACATTGTCTATGGAAGTACGTACGATTTTTTAAATATTGCATAGTTCATTTGTTATTAACCCTTTCGCAGTGAGGTGAAAATGAGATTTTCGTGCCATTTTTGTGTTGGAAAATTTTTCTCATAGATTTGCTTTAAAGTATCAGTATAAAGGTTTTTGGGATCGCTGACTTCGAATTTGATATCAGATTTCCAAAATTCAAAATGGCGGATGCAATATGGCGGACGCAAATTTGAAAAATGATTCCATTTCAACGAAAGTTGAAACCTTATGGTTTTTGGGGTCGCCGAATCCGAACCTGAAATCGGTTTTTGAAAATTCAAAATGGCAGATTCAATATGGCGGACGCAAATACGAAAAATGGTTCCATTTCGACAAAAGTGAGTACCTTATGGTTTTTGGGGTCGCCGAATCCGAACCTGAAATCGGTTTTTGAAAATTCAAAATGGCGGATTCAATATGGCGGACGCAAATACAAAAAATGGTTTGTTTCTGACGAAACTAAGTATCTTACAATTTCCGAGGTCACTGAATTCGAAGCTGAAATCCGATTATAATAATTTAACACGGCAGGCAAATATTGTATCCGAGCTTCACATACTTGGAGTCACGATCCAAATTCGAAATTCGCGACCATAAACATCTAGAGATACAATTTTTTGTCACAATCCAACTACTTTTCGAATTTGCGTCCGCCATATTGGATCCGCTATTTTGAATTTTGACAATCTGATTTCAAATTCGAATTCAGCGACCCCAAAAACCATGATGCACCAGATTACAATCGAACGACGCAGTAGAAATAGGTTGTTTTTCAAATGCCCGTATACCTGTCATGGCACAAAAATTGCACGACTTTTTTTGCCCCTATGCGTGTCACTCACAATCGAGGGGTTAACAATTATCTGACGATTTTTAGGCAACTTTTTGAAAAGTGAAATATTCCGTCAGATAATTGTTAATAACAAATGAACTATACAATATAAAAAAAATTCTACGTACTTCCATATAAAATGTATTTTTCAAGATATATTCAACATTTCAAGTGAATCGGTTGAAAATTGTCTCAGTTATGTTTCCGGCCAACTTGAAAAATGCAGTTTTTATATAAACGCTGCACAGCCGCCATTTTAAAATGAATTCGCTTCAAAAAAATTATTGTATACAGTCACTGATATGTATGATAAACACCCCTTTTTGTAAACACGATTTATTGTGTAGTTTTTCTGAAAAATAAAAATCCCCAAAAAGCCTATTGTTTCGGCCTCTAGAATGGCTTAACCCCTTAAGACTATCAATGACCCTCCCCAATTCGAAAAAGACAATATTGGTATTTACTTATTGCAATTTCAAATGTTTATCCCGACTGGACGACAATCTCGGGAGTGTCGCATCCGTCGCTCGAGCCCTGCTGTTCCACGCGCATCCTCGAGATTTGCATTTTTGGTTAAATTTGCTATACGAGTAGGACGTAAAATATTGATCCTAAGGAGAAAAGGTAACGACTAAAGTTGTGGAGAACTTGATTTCTTACATTTTTAATTTTTGTTTATGCGCTAAAGTTGAAAATGAACCAAATAATGCAACAATTTTATTACCCCCCCCCCCCCATTTTAGGGTTCAAAACGAAAAAAAATCAGTCGCACACAAAAATTGGTTATGACCAAAGATATAGAGGATGAAGTTTCCCACAAGTTTAGTTACGACCATTTTCAGTCGAAAGTTGAAAATCGGCGAGCTATTTGACGAAAAACGAAGTTCCCTTAAATTTAAGATGGCGGCCGAAGCTCCTGCAGAATCCGATTGAAAATCTGAATTCAGGCTATCAATGGGATATACAGTGGCGGCCAACTGCTTAAGACCGCTTATTGCATATACGAATAAGGGTTTACTCCATTTTACACGATTGAATGTTAGCTTGGATTGAAGATGTACAATATAACGTAACACAATGCTATAGCAAAACGTTATTTTCGACGACTTTAAGCAATTGTTATGAACAATGTATCATTCTTTCAAATTTTAACAGTGGACAACTAGTTAAGACCGACACAAAATAATACTATAAATTTAAACTGAAGTAAATACGTGATTCGCTGACTTTATAATATATTCAATAACGCGTTGCTCTTCCTTTTTGCCGAATCACTTCTTCGCACCGACATGACATTGACTCTATCAGCCAAGGACAACACTCAACTGATATTTTTGCCCATCCTTCCTCGATAACGACGATAAGTTCGTTCAAAATTTTCGTTGTTCTGCATTTTATGTACGTATCAACATCAATCCACATTTCAATTGGATTGCGATTCGGAGACTGACATGGCCACAATAAAACCAATACATTTTTTTTTAACTCTACGAGCAGTATGTTTTGGATCATTGTCGGCTTGGAGAATCCAATCTTCCAGGAATTGATCATTCGTAAATGGTAGTAAGGCTTCATTTGGAATATCCATGTACACATATTAGTCCATGTTACCGTTCATTCTACGAATAGGATCAACACCTTGAAGCGTCATGGCTCCCCAAACCATTAGATCCTCCTCCGTTTTTCACGATATTTTTCACACATTTTGAAGAAAATTCTTCATTAACTAGGGGCCGAACGTTTGTTTTGCCATTGCAGCACATTTGATTAAATTTTGATTCGTCGGTGAACACCACTTTCGACCAATCAGCAATTGTCCAATACCGATGCTCTCTAGCGATTTTCAATCGCAATTTTCTGTTCCGTTTAGAAATGACAGGCTTCTTGCGCACGACTTGAGCTATTAATTCAAACACGTTCAATCTTCTCCGGACTGTTCGAATACTGATCTTTTGTGCAATCGTAGCACTAGCTTCTTCGCGAACTTGTCCGGCCGTTTGTTGACGAGCGGCTTCACAAATTCAGTGAAGTATTCAATCCTCTTGTCTCGTTGTTTTTCGCGGTCTTTTTTTCCTCGGGACCAATTTTATCAATAAACTGTATAGCTTGTACGCAAGCGGTTCAAGGAATTTTCAATTTCTTCGCCATCGCGGCAAATGGATATCCCTCATCTTTTCATAATTTTATTTGAATTTCCTGGACCGATGTGATGTTCTTCCCGCAACTCATTTTTTCGTACTAACAGACTTTGTTTTGAATTGCATGCCGTACACTATTTCAAGGACAGTCAGATCAATAAAGGTCTCTAAGAATATTCACTGAAACTGATCGGTCTTAGGTATATAACATATTTTGAAAAAGTGTCTCGAATCATGTTATCCTTTTCGTTTGCAGGAAAGTTCCGCAGTCTTACTCTTAACGCATAATCAAAACTATACAAATAATAGATTACAGAGGCGAAATCGAATAGTGTGACATAGGGCGAACCTTTATTCGTACCTGCAATGAGTGGTCTTAAGTAGCTTGTCGCCACTGTACATTTATAACGATAAAGAAAACGATTTCTTTTTTCTTCTCTAAAGACATGTAGAAGGTAAACATAACCTCACGAATTTTTCAACCCTATTTTCTTATAGATGGTTGATTTTTTTAGGAAAAACAAAGCATTAGGCTCTGGAGAATTCCCTGACGCAGAGCTTGATGATTTCCTTTTGCCCTAAATATTATTCATCTCTGAGAAATCTCTGTTCGAAAATTTCAGCTATCTCTCTCGCACTTATATGTCATATGTAGAATATGTTCCCAGTTTCAAAACAAAATTTGATAAACTTCAAATATTTCAGCCCGTCAACGCTGCGCTCCACCGCGCCGCAGGTAGAAGCGAGAGCGCGGAGGGGTAGGCAGAGATTGGCAAAAAGTAATTAAGTAAACAAATAACAATTGTAATTACTATTGTCATTCATAATTTAATTACTTTGAAACAGATTATTTAAGTAATTAGTTACCACAAGTACCTAACGCAATTTAAGTAAAATTCTATGTAAGCTTGAAACGCATTTTTCTCAGTACTGCATTTCCGAAATTGGCGTACAGAATTCACTCAAAAACTATTAAGCCGATTGAGTTTAAACTTTGTAGAAAAATGAATAATAATGCTATCTTGTACTTGACGAAAATTGTTTTTAAAAAATTAGAAAAAAATGCAGTTTGCCCAAAAATGCAACCCAAATTGCGCAAAAATTTGGCGTGAAATGTTGATCTTTTAAAATAAGTGCGTGCCATTCTCTTAAATTTGCAATTCCTTCATTTTAATTACTGTCAAACAGAAACTATATATGTTGACTGAACAAATTTTTCAATTTTTTATTGTAAATCAGTCTACGGGAAACTAGACTGCACGCCGCTTCGCAACTCCCGCGGCAACTTTTCTGCAACGCTCTGCTATAGCTCCGCCATGACAAATAAATTTGAAGAAAAGAAATGGTTTTGTATACTTGAATATGCTATTAAAGCATACCTACAGTTTAATAAAAATATCATAATTGTTTCTTAGTTTAAAAAATCCCTCAAAATATCTTAATTTTCTCCCGTCTAATTGTATATCTTGCTTTAATTATTTCAATTTCAAATGTACACAGCGACTGTCACGTTTGTGAGTAGTTCAGTGAGGCTCCAAGGAGCGTGGAACGGATACGAGAGGTGTCGCCGGAATCTTGACGCGGAGACATTCACCCTTCTACTGCAGCATGCTCTGACTAATCAAAGAACAAAGTGACGAATGAACGGAGCGCAATCATTGTCGCGAGACTGCTGAAGACCGCGCAGCGATAAATCCTTATTTATATTTTCGCGATCAATTCGTAACTAAATTCTGTTTTCGCGGTGGTCCGGTTACGAGGGACAAATGCGCGCGGGAGTCGATGAGTACACAATCGTTGAGCCATTGTTATCGCTATATATTTTCAGGACTTTCGTTTTCCCGTAAATCCATAAATCGTACAGCAAATTAATTTACAATACACACCACTCTCAACTACGCATATCGCGCGCGTTACGAGATCAAATAATTCTCTCGCCCTCAGAGTGGTCCGGAGCTCGCGGTAACGCCGAAGAATTCGATACGCGCGCGCTTCTCTTGTCGTTTTTGCAATCGGTGGTGCGCGAGAGTGACGATCGTGAGCAGTTTTTCGTGCTTGTGGCGACATACTTATTCTCGTTTTTGCTCTCTCTTTCTCTCTGTCTGTCTTTCTTTCTTTCTCTTTATTCTCTTCTACCATATCTTGGAGGCGATGTGCCGATGAATGAAGACGCTCTTGCTGCGCATTTTCATACGTTCGATGAAACGATTCTCGCCACCGTCCGCCAAACTAGCATCGTCAGCGTCAGTATCTTCTTTCTGGCAACAAACGAGATTCGAGCAACTGGATTTTTTGCAATGCTTTTGTCGTTTTTTTTTGTTTAACTACGCAGCGTGCGAGGCGGTGTCGAATTCGCTATTCGATCGATAACGCGTCTCGACCACGACCCTCGAGAAAAAAAAAACCATCCGTTATTGTATAGGTGACTCGAAAGACTCGCAAGTGGATCGCGGGTGGTTATCGATCGAGGAGCAAAGTCGGCAACGAGCCTCTCTCTCTCCCTTGGATCGTCAACATTTCTCTCGCCTTTTTTTTCTCTCCTGTTGTTCGTTAACAATGATGGACGAGGCTCGCGGCGGGTGCGCACCGATGAGCTTTTTTTCTCGCGTACGCGCTCTTTGATGAGCGAAGCTAACCAACCTTGCTGGCGCTGGTAGACTGGGCGGCCTCGCTCGGGGCCCATCTCTCGTAGTCGTCGTCGTCGTCTCTCTCCTCGCCCTCGCTCAGCGGACCGTCCTGCCTCTTGTTGGCCACGGGAGGTGCCTGCGGCTGCTGTTGCTGCTGCTGCCCGCTGCTTTGACTCTTCTCGACGTTACCGTCGTCACCCTCGAGCATTTTGTTTATCTTTTCCTTGACTTCGTCGACTTTTCTCATAGGATCGGGCGAGTAACTTCTGTCGCTGTAACGGTCTCTCGAATTTCCGCGTCTATCCCGGAAATCGCGCCTGTCGCGAAAATCACGAAAGCCCCCCTTGTTGTTGTGAAAGAAGCGTCCACCGCCGCGATTGTTGCCTCGGCCTCCTCGCTGACCGCCACCGCCGCCCCCGCCACCGCCACCACCGCGATTGTTGAAGCCCCGCCTATTGCCAAATCGATTGTTGTTGTGTTGCTGTTGTTGCTGCTGATTGTTGTAAAAACGATTGCGATTCTGGAAATTGCCGCCACCGCCGCCACCACCACCGCCACCGCCGCGATGATTCTGATTGTTGAAGCCTTGAAATCTCGGCTTGTAGTAAGTGCCGCGATTATTGTACGGGCGAAATTGTCGTTTGCGATAGTAGCCCCGATCACCGGAGCGGCTACGGCTCCTCGAGTACGAGCGCGAACGAGACCTCGAGCGCGATCTGCTGTACGTTCCCGAGGGCGAACGACTGTACTTTCTCTCGTAACTGCCCGAGCGACGATTCGAGTAAGAACGTGTTCGCGATCTACGGGGTGTGCGGGATCTCGACGAGGCCGAGCTCGAGGCGCTTCTCGAGCGCGATCTCGAACGCTTCGAGGAACGATCGCGACTGGCGTTTCGCTTGCTCGAGACGTTACCCCGCGCTCTGCTGTTGTCCCGCTTTTTGTTGCCTCCTTGACGATTGTTCGATCGGGCCTCGGGCTCGCTGTCGGAGTCTGTACGCGGAGCTTTGCTCGTCCTTCGTCCTTTGGCCGATGATGGCGCCACTGGCGTTCGTACCGGCTCGATCGGATGAGCGTTGTTGCTCGATTGACCGATCGGCTGAAATTTACCAGCGACACTCGGCCCGAACTTTCCCATTCCCGATTGCGACGAGGACGCGGCATTGGCTGACGTCACTGTGCCGCCATCTTTGTAGGACGAGGCAAATTTGTTTTGCGGCTGAGGAGTCGGATACTTGACGGGACCTTGCTGCTGTTTCGGCAATGGCGGCTCCTTCGGGAGCGGAGCTTGTTGGCTCGACTGACTCGCCCGTTTTTGCTCCAAAAGCTCACGTTGCATCTGCTTTCGTACGTTGGCCGATTTCTCGAGAGCGCTTCGTTGCAACTTTGCGTCCGGAGCGTCGTCCTCGCTATCCGGATGAATCTTTTTGTCAGTTATCGCCACCGTCGAGGCACCCGACGTCTCCTGCCACTTGTCCTTTTGCCTGAAATATTCTAAGTTAGCTGAGAAACTCGGAGGCGCGGGCGCGAAAGAAAGGCAGGCTCGGACTTACCTCGCGGCTTGGGCTGCCTTCCATTTGGCGTTTAGAGCAGCCGTGTCGAGAGGCGCGAGCTTTGGCTCCGTCGGCTGCGAATCCTGATCGAACATGTCGGTCGCCAGTGACTTGCTACCACGAATCTCTGAAAATAATTCAACGTTTTTAATGCTCGTCTATCCATCGATCTTGGCTCATTCGCCGTTGCATCCCCGGCTGTCTTACCTTTGCGTTGTTGCGAGCTGGCGGAACTTCGCGACTCCGCGTTGTAAGATTTTACGGACTCGTCGCGCTCTCTATCCCGTCCGAGCTCCTCCTCCTCCCTGCGGGAGCTCTCGGCGAGCTTCTCCGCGTTGCTAAGAGGGGAAGGCATGTCATTATACAGTGCTACATACCTATTGGATGATGAACAAACAAACAAAGAAAAAAAGACGAAAGAAATAAGAAGCTGCTAAGATTATTCGGCTGGGACATCAAAAGGGTATTGTTCGGAACGGAAGGGCGTTCTTCGCCGCTTCGGATATATTGAAAATGATCGAACCTTTTGAGAACGGCCGTTTCCTTCTCGACTTTGGCGTAATAGGCGCTCAGCTTGGACTCGAGTTGCTCGAGGTCGGGCAACGATGACTTTTTCAATGCCTCGAGATCACGCTCGAGTTTGTCCTTGTTTTTACGCTTCTTTCGCTCCTCCTTCTTCTTCTTCTTTCGACTCTTTTTCTCGTCCCTCTCCTTTCCTTTTTTCTCCTTCTTCTTCTTCTTCTTCAATTTGTCCGTCTCCGTGTGCTTCTTCTCCTTCTCGCGCTCCCGCTCGCGCTTCCAGCGGGCAGTCTCTTCCAAAAACTTGCGCACCTTGGGCAATGGTAAAGGTGTGTAATTTTTCACCATTTCATTTTTATTATTTTCGACAAGTTCGTCTCATTATCAATAATTAGGTTGCCGAAAAAAACAATTATTTCTTTTAAAATTTTGCTTATGTGATAATAAAACAGAATGACAAGGAGATTTGAAAAAATAATTCTAAAGATAATTATTGTTTTTGAATCACGAAAATCCAAATTGTTTACGGTTACACGAACCGCCACGAGCTGGGCCCTGGCGGATGTGATGTCACGATGTTATAAGCTATAGAATTATAGGTTATGCGGCTTACGCATCGGTGTGAATAACTGTGATCCTTGGGGTGCGTTCGACTTGGGCGCTTACACGTTTTCAGCATTCGTGAGCATCGCTCATGTCGTTCGACTTGGCGCTGTGCTTGTTACAGAAGCATTTATGGTTCCGAGTGGAATCGTTACCGCTGCCATATTGTGTGCACAAATGCTTCTCTCAACGAGGTAGAGCAGCAAAAGCGTTAAGGGATCATCACAGTGCAAAAATTTCAAAATTTTGCACACTCTCAAAGGAAGAGTTTTCAAGCTATGCGTCTCAAATTTCGACACAATATCCTTCACGCCATTCTATATCTTGCTATGGAAGTTTTTTTAATCTTCATATTTTTTTAACTCAAAACCGGCGCCATTTTGTCAATTTTGAAAAAAAAAAAAAAAAGAAAACCTCCATAGCAAGATAGCTGCTTCCATACTGATTAACAATATTTCATCTGCTTCCATACTGATTGATGATCAGTTTCGTTGTCAATTATATTAAATAACTCGTCAAAAAAAACAAGACTCTGCTGCATCCGCCATCTTGATATTTTCAATGCCAACCCGAAAGATTTGAGTTGCGGAAAGCGTAAGCTCGTCGAAGCGCGCACTGTTCAACCCGAACGTGCCACAGCCTCGATAATGAGCGCAGGCGCTGTACGCGCCAAAGCCAAACGCACACTTGGTGAGTATTGTATATGAAAAGATCTCAAAAACTCTCAAAAAGTCAAAGCCACGTTAATTTTCATGCAATGATGTGTGAATGTGCGCTAATGACGGCAATTCGGGCCATTTGCCGATCACAGACACTTTCATGCTGACAGAGTTTATGAGCAACGATTCTCGATTTAACGCTGTAGAAATTCACGAGGCCAAAGCTTCGTTGTAAGTTTAACTTTTGAAAAACTACTTTTCGTGGTATTCAAACAGAAACAAATCCTGTATAACTTTGTCGCTGCCAGTTTTGACAGAACACTAGTACTACACAGTAGTTCGTATAACATCGTGACGTCACAGCGTGCTCGGGTAACATCAGAAGCGCTCGGCGCGTTCCCGCCGAGCCAAATAGAATAAATATGTCAAAGAGCTATAATTTTGTTAATTGTTGTATGAAAAAAGAAAAAAAAATACTTTTCTTATAAAAACCGCACACGATCTTCAAAGAATTCAAAGTAAAGATCATGATCAATTATTTTTATGAAAATTACTTAAATAAGTAATAAGTAACTTCAATAAGTACTTCAAGATGAATTGCTTTAAAGAAAATTCATTCAACAACTTAATTATATTCTGCTCACCTTGTCCTCGTAATCGGAATCGTCCTTGGTCTGTTCCAAAAATTTGCGCACTTTAGCCTCGTAATCGTCGCTCTTATCCCGCGAATTGCCGGCATACGGGCCGAGAACGTCCTGTTGTTGTTGCTGATGGTGCTGCTGCTGTTGCTGTTGCTGCGAGGTTGCAGCCGGTGGATTGTTGTATTGTGCCATGCGCTTGCTCAGAGGTGAAAGTGAGCCACCTCCCCGATGATCCTTTTTGTGTTTGCGTTTGCGAGTTGGCGATCTCGATGGTGATCTCGCCGAGCTGGCCGAGGACGAGCTGCTGCTCGAGTCGGAGCTGCTCGAGCTCGATGAGCCGCTCGTGCTCGAACTCGAGCTTGAGCTCCATCGCTGCTGACGTTTCTTCGATCTCGACTTTCGTTCCTTCTTTCGTTTCTTCTTTTCCTTTTTGCCGCTGCTCGCATCGACGATCGGTTCGGGCTCGAAACTCTTGAAATTTTCAAGGGGATTGTCCGTCGTCAGCAGAAGACTCTTCGATTTCACATATTCGATGGAGTTTCTAGCCTCCTCGTGATAGGGCGCAATAGCCAAACAATTCTCGTAAGCCTTTCGCGCCTCCTCGTACTTCTTATCGTCCTCGTAGCTGCGACCGAGAGCGACCAGTGTCTCGGCCATGTATTTACGCGCATTAGCGTGGGTCTGATTTAACTTCAGAGCCGTCTCGAAGTCGTCGATCGCCTTCTTGAAACTTCCGCTGTTTGCGTAAAGCGCGCCACGAGCAACGAGGCCCTCGACGTTCCGCGGATCTACCGTCAGGGCCTTGTTCAAGCATTGAAAAGCCTCCGAGTGACGACCCGCTTTGAAGTGATCGATACCCTCGGCTACGCTACGGAATGCCCATTTGCTCGCTTGCGCCTGTCTCAACTCGTTCGCGTACTCGTTCGGTGGAAAGCGCTCTCTGCAATCCACACGCGTATACACAAACGCCCGCACCTCGAGCCTCTTTATACCTTTTCAATATACAATTACGTCGCGACGAAGTTAATACGAAATACGGGGGACGCATCTTACCTCAAGCCCACCATGTTCGAGTAGTTGCTGTTCCGTCCGAGACCCATCAAATCGCACAGATATTTTATGTTGCTCGGATTGTTGAAGCCCGTGCTATTCGTCAAGATTGTTTCGTAACTCTGACCTTTGTTCTCCAACGCTTTCCTACATCACAAAGTAACGTTTCGTTTCGATTATTCGGCTACATCGACCTCCCCCCACCCGCCCCCCGATACCCTCGCTTCGTATGGCATTGAAGTTTGTATCGTTGGAATCCAACGAAAGTTTTCGTCTAATTTTTTATTTCTTCATTTTTATTATCTGTGATTATTTTTATGGATAAAGATCGTGGACCTGTAATGAAGATGCGAAAAAACGTTTGAGTGATTTTCGCACCCTAAATCGGCGAAATAAATGTAAGCAGTGGAGGAAAAATGAACTATCGTTGCGCTCCAACGATGCAAACTTCGACATCATCACTTCGTACTTATCGAAAGGGACGTGGGTGCAAGAAAGACTTTTCGTTAATGACAAAAATTAATTCACGCTCGAATGAGTTTTTTGCCCTCAACGAGCCGCCTCTCCGCAAACTTTTTACCTTTTTTTAACAAAAGAAAACAACAATAAAGCACAACCGCTACAGCTGTTACGTAAACTCGTGTCTCACCTTTCTCGATCGTTAAGATGGCTCATAAATGTATTTTGTCTTTTCTTTTTTTTTTCATCCTATTTAGATTTTTTTTCCTCTCTCCTCACTCAATACAAAAGCACACAGAGACTATCTCATCGATCGACGTTTACAATGTTTTGCGCATCCCTCTCGTTTTTGCCGTGTGCGATTAAATAAAATCTCATAGGGAGTCTATGATCCCAGCGAGTGAAATTTGTGTTTTTTTTTGTTACGTCCCATTGTTTCGTCATTTTTGTTCACGAAAAAATAATAGCAAGCTGCAAGTTCAAACGATGCATTAATCATCGGGCCACGAGGGACTCGATGTTATCCGTATGCGGAGTCTTAAGATTATGATGCTGAGTGTCTCTGTCTCTGGCTCTTTCTCAATCTCTTTCGTTTCTTCTCTACACTCGCGTTCTCTGGTGTCCCGACGAAATATATGGCTACGATATTCTGTTTTTTTTTATCTTGACTTCGATTTTGCAAAAATAATGAGCGCATTGTTTTGTCGAGAGACCAGCGGACGATTCGAGAACGTGATTGATATACCTACCGTCGAACGAACAGAAAATATCAGACCTCATCCCGACGTCTGCAAATTTCAATCGTCGATCTCTGTGCCACAAACAAACGGCGGACGTTTTGTTTGTTTGGGTTTGCTTTTGGTCTGGTGCATTTTGATATTTGACATATGACAATCGTAGATACGTGCTCGTAGGTAACCACAAGCCCGACAACTCGTTACAGGAAGGCTGTTTTTCACACGTCGTCGCATTTTTTTTCTCTTTTAAATTTCATTACGAGTCATAACGATTTTTTGCTTTTTTTCTGAACGCAACATAGATTGTGCCTGGACACCTAGATTCATAAAAACGTTTCGGTGGTCAAAAACTTTGTTCTTCGAGCTTGTTTTTTAAAATTGATTTCGTTTTCCTCTAATATCCATCGATTTTTTAAAATAATCTCTTCGAAACTCGCGACAGTGTCGTTGTTCGTTAAGTTTACCGCGAAAGCGGGCTACTGGCGAAGTTAACGGATATATAGAAATTGCAATTGTCTATGAGAGTCTTTGAATGGAAAATAGTGAATGGACATTTTGGTGGCAAAGTGTACAAGCGGTGCGGTAAACGAACGACTAACATAGTGTAAAACACCGAGCCGATATGGGCCAAAATCAATCTATTCTCTTATCGCGTTAAAATGTTCTCTCTGTTTTGTTTTCTGTACGCTCGGTGCTCGCCAGTTGGGAAATAACAATGTTGTTCGAAAACTTACTTGTAAGCTTCGGGCAGATCTTCCGAATGAATAAGACCCATGGGAGGGTGAGGTACTTGGCCCTCGCGGGCCGGTACGTTCATAACGGCAACGACGCGCTCCGCCGCAACGTTTACCTCGCTCGTTACGACGCAGACGAGATCATTCGCCATGTAGCCTCGCGTTACGCCCTTCTTGTCGACCGCCGGCACGGTGGCCATATTCAGTATGAGGGCCTGATGGAGAAAGAACAGTGCCGTTTTCGTGTTTTGCCTCTTGCCATCGGGAATATACGCGTGTATTATTATTCACCTTGACTCCGAGGTCGGTCACGACTCGAGGACAATCGCTACAGTTGCAGAGAATCTTGAGGAGCAGCCCTGCGGCGCTTTTGCCCATAACTTGCGCGTAAATAACGTCACCCACGACCAAGCTCTGAAAGACATCGTAAGCGTCAATAGCGGCGGCAGTATCGAGAGAAACGCAAAGTTAGCGTCCAGCTGACGAATTCTACACCTATCCAAAGTTAACTACCCCATTTTGAATATTCGAAGGCTTTTTTTTTTACCAATCGTTTAAGTGGTCGTTTGATAGCGTATGGTAGCGCATTGATAATCGTTTGGTTGTCTACTGTTTTGATTTCTTTCTTTTTTTATCGAAAAATCGGAAGTACAGACAGCGATAATCAAGGCCATCTATCCAAACAATGTCGACCATCGTATGCTACCACGTACAATCACAGCCTTCCATTCCACGTACGCGTCTTTACAATCGGCGGAATTGTTCAATCGATTGCCAAAGGTCATGAATAGAATACCAAACGCTATCGAATCTTTTTCTAGCGATCAAGACTGGTTTTGCATACAGGTCTAGATAGGGTCTAGTAGAGACAGGTCTAGTAGGGTGGGGAGTGACTCGGATAATGAGGCAAAGTGGTAGTTCTCGTTTCTGCCATCTGCAGCTCTGCTACATGGTTTTTTACGCATTATTGACTCAGAAATTCCCCGATTTTTCCAGGTTTTCCAGACAGGTTCAGGAGCAAATATTCCAGAGAGGTTGGGGTCAAATAAAGGACATAATGTTTTTTTAGATAAAATATATGAAAATGTTGAATATTAAAACAAAAAAGCTGAAATACGATAAATAAATTGAACACTGTAACTTACAAAATTAAATATGTAAAGCAAAAACAGAACCTTTTCTTTATTATGAACGGAATTTTATGTCGGTGCGAAAAATAAGAAATAAATATAAACACATCTACAATAATAATTGTGTGATTATGTATCGACAAATGAAATGCAAATATATCGGGCTTCAGAGTAAATTAGTTTTTGAAATGTTCAATATTTGGGACGACATAACTTTTTCTTTTGTATAATGAAGAATAATATCAATATTAAAAATATACAAAAATATTTATTTCTATACTTTTCTGTTTTTTTTTAATTCTCCAAGTCGGTTTTACTTTTTGTAATTCTCGCAAAAAGGAAATTCTGGACAAGTTCCAGAGGATTTTCAAAATTCCCTAACTTTTGCCGGTTCTGCCTGTTACTCATATGCGTAACCCACGTGCTAGCCTAGGGAGAGCCAATCAGAAGCAGGTCCGAAAAACTTTTTAATGGTGCAGATTTTTCGGAATAAAGAATACTTTCAAGAGCAATATGATTGGAAAATGATTCGAATTTTTTATTACCACTAATGTTTAGCAATAATGACAATTCTTTATGATTTGAAAAACCTTCAAGCTTGTTCATTAATGGCATCTGTAAATATCAAGCGACTGCACAAGACTTTTGAAACAGTGAAATATAATATAATCTAGTGCAAATCTGTTGCGACGTCTTTGGCACTTGAACACGCGAAATTGCGACTTTTCATTTTCGATGCATTCCTTCGTCCTGCAGGATTACAAGGGCAGTGGGGAAAAAAATTTGCTGATTTTCATTTTTTTATGGAATGCTGTGTTCGCAATTTTTTAGACCTAGGATATGTTTTATTACTACTTAAGGCTGTAACATGTTATTTTTTTCTTAATCTTTAAAAATGGCGCAGTTATGGCATGGTCTTCTAAACTACATTCTGAAACCTGGCGCGACGTATAGCTAAAAAAAACTAATCGGGTGATTCTCATGAAATTTGGTCTTCTAACCGTGTTGTCGAAAACGACTCTAAATGTTCATGAACGTTGAAAAAAAAAAACGTATGTCTTAATTGCAAAATGAGGACATTTTTTTTTATTTGAAAGTTCAGTCTTTTTGTTTTAAAGCTTCACTTTAAAGATTTTCAATATATCCCACTTTTTCTTTATTCTTATTCTGCGTATGAGCGTTGAATAACACCTTGTAAATTGTTTTTATTGGCTCAAAAATTTCGTGAACTATCCTAAAAGGGCTATCTACGGGTGATACGGGTGATACGGGTGATCCTAAAAGGGCTATCCCTAAAAATTTGATTTACCGAGTGAGGTCATGGTGCTGATTTACAGTTATTTCGGTCGCTAAATGTCGTCACTACTCGAATTTTCAAACTAGAATAACATCTGACGCCAAAAAGTCTGTTAGAACACAAGTAACTTAAAAGGCGTTTTTTTAAAACCCATGTTTTTGAGTCGGGTGGAAAACTAGCGCCTTCAATTTTCTGTAGCTTCCTCATAACATTTTCTAGTCAAGAACGTGGGATTTTTTCGAGAAATTAAAATTTAACGATTTTATACCCGATTTTTTTAGGAAAAAAAATTTCACTGCTCAATAGTTTTTTAAAAATAAATTGGAGAAAATGACCCTTGATTTCGCTTCCTCTACGTGTTATTACCCCTTAATGAACGAAAAATCTTCGTTGGTTTTTTAAAGATTGATTCCACCGATGCTACGTGCCACACATACTGACAAGATCCGCTGCAACACATTTAGATCATGCCATACCGCCACATTTTATAAAGATAAATTAAAAAAAAAAAAAAAAACACTGCAACAGCCAAAAGTAGTAATCAATAATACCCTAAGACTTTAAAAGGGTGAAAAAACTTTCCTTTAAAAAAAAAATTATAAAAATTCGCAATTTTTTCCTTGCCGAAAGGTATCTCTCTCCTTAAACACTGAATACTTGCCACTATAATTTTTTTAAACTTTCCCGACAGTTCGGTACGATGCAAGCTTTGGGAATTTTCTGAATTCAATTGACCGTTTACTTCCTTTTGACACTACACCGAAACACGGAAACACGTTTCGAAAACTGAGGAAGTTATCTATTGCTGTATATCTGTATCTGTTAGGCCCCTACGTGACGGCGCTCGCAGTGGATAGATGAGGAACTAAGTTTGTCCTCCACTAACAGCGAGACTCCCCACTACTCAAAAGCGCCAGACTTTCCAGGCCCGTATGTAAGACCGTTACCAAGACTTGTTACAACAAAACTGGACCGGAAATAACGAGTAAATTCAGATCAGTAAGTCGTTTGGCTACAGTGGCCTTCGGCGGCCGATCCAAACTCTCCATTCGTCACACATATTTTGCGTACTAACCTCTAAAAAGTTTCTCACACGTTGGGACTTTTCCATAGTGACGAACGAGTCCAGTCCCGGAATAGTCGCGTAAAACTCTGAAAAGCGATAGTTTGGTAGTGGCCGATTGTTTTCAAAATGGCAGCGAAGGGATGATGTTGAAGTTTGCATAGTTGGGATGCAACGGAAATTCATTCATTTTAATTGCTCAAATTTGTTTCGCCGATTTAGGCTGTGAAAATCAGCCATGCGTGTTGACGTATTCTTATAAAAAATGTACAAACTAAATTTGCAAAAAAGGCTTTTGATAAATACAAAAAAAAAAAAAAAATTTTTTTAAATATTGCATTCCAACTATGCGAACGTCGACGACATGCGAAGAGGCATAGGGTGACTCACCTTCGTCGCCGATATCCTGCTTGATAGGCTCAAAGTTCTTGTCGAGATTGGACTTGTCGTAGAGGGCGTCAGCTTTCTTAGCGATAAATTGTTGCAGCTTGAGCCTCTTGCCTCTGTCGCCGAAGCTGGCGTACAGATTTTTTTTCTTTCGTCAGATCCGAACAACCTCGCTCGCGGCGCGCGTAGTCCTTCAAATGTTTCTTACCTCAGGGTCTTTTGACGCTGTTGATAAATCTCAAAGCTGGGCTCTTTGAGATTGAGCAGTGCCAATTCGTTCTCGTTTCGCTCTCCCTCCCAAACCTTTTGCAGCTGCTGACCGTGATAGTTGAGCGCCTGAGCTACCAGGCGTGCCTCCATCGAATCCATCCGTTGGCGTCTTTTTTATCGCTCTCGTTCTCAAATCTAATCTGCAAATACTAGCCGAGATACGTGATTTTTTAAGCGCGTTTCAACGAGCGCGGAAAAAAAAGGCACACGTCGGACGCTCCTCCTCGGGGCTAGAGGAGGGAAGACGAAAATTATACCGATCGAAACCGCCCGAATGTAGCCGCCTGACAATTTTCGTCCGTCCACCGGACTTTTTTTTCTATTTTTTCTTTTTTTTCAAGTCGTATCCGTTTGCCGAAAAAGTTCCGAGTAGGCCAGCTGGGAAAAATTATAAATTTTTTCTTCTCCCTTTTATCGTGCTTCGCTGGGTGCCGGCGGCGCTGCAGGGTTCTCGCCCTTTTATTTATCTTTCCCTCTTGCAGCGGCAAATGCGATATACCTGTCGCTTTTTACCGTCTCTTCTCTCGCTTTCTTTCAATCGTTTAATTCCTCCGTTCGGGCGAGTCAACGGACATTAATTCTCGTCGAGAGCATCGCATCGACGATCGAAACGACGTGAGACGACAAAAAACACACACCCACACGCAAAGAAAAAAAACATGGTCGTCGATGTCCGTGTCATGTGGCAGCAAACTTTTGTGCCTATCGCCGTATCGGGCGTAACGAAGCAGGCAAACATGGCCGCCATTCCCCCCCGACCCTACCGGAATGTGCACTCGGAATACGCGATAATCGAAACTGTGGCATGTATAGACGAAACGAATTAAAAAAAGTGGGGAAAAGAAAGTAGCTACAAGAAAAAAAAAGTATTGGGTGTTGTTCCATGGATCGAAATGGTTGCACTCACCCGCGCGCGCGGCTCGCCGCTCAATGCTACACCTCTCTCCCAAGCGCCGCCTTTCCAATTCTCTCTTCGGTGGAATTTTTTTTATCTTTTCCTTCAATCGGTGTCTACAATTATTATTAAATTCGGCATTATTTGCCGCGTAGCCAAGACCGAGTCAAACCTTTTGATGTATCACCACAATGTGCTGTACGCGCTATTTTCGCTGTGATACACACAACTAGGGAAAAAAACAAGATGCAGGAGAGGCGTGCGCACGCGACTGCCCGACCCTTGAGACAAACCGGATGTTGTTTGCTCGATACAAGCGCGCGTGCGCGCGGGCCTTCGAGTCTCCGTAGCCGGCCGCAGCCGCGACAATACGCTGATCGATAGTACTTTGCGTTAATCCTCATTAATACTTTGCGTCAATGTCTCATTTTGCGAATCCAAAATGAGACATATATATACACACACACGCACGCACGCACGCACACACGCGCGCGCGCACACACACACACACACACACACACGCACACACACACACACGCACGCACACGTTATTGCCTGGACCATACCGAGTCATTAGGAATTTTTTGAAATTTTTTCGGCATAAAACATCAAAGATAAAAAATAGTTCAATGTATATAATTTTACGTGCGTTTAGATGGGCAAGACGTTCACGCTACGAGTGATGTAATGTTTTTAACAATTTATCACCAAGATAATCCATTTTTAACAACGGAATGACGCAGAGTAGAGCTTTGTAAACATTTCGAAAAACCCATCTTGCTCAACAACAACCATGTATATTCAAAATTGAACCGTCAAAGTTTGCTAAAAGTTTACGAATCTTGGCTGGCGAATGATGAGCATTGCAGCCAACCTCAATGTCGCTAAGTTGCCGTATTTCTGCAGCACCTAATATTAATTAATGGTAATAATAAATAATCTCGTGACATAAATATAAACAGGCATAATTATAAATGACGCAGAATATCATTCTGAATTGTATGAAAGATTCACTGACACAATTTTTTCATAATAATCATCGTTAATATTTTACTTTTGCAAGTTGGTAGTAAACTAAAAGTTCCTTGTATTCCATCAATAGAGTATAAAAATGCATATCTTTTTTATACTCTTTATTATTACTTTATACCTTTTTTATACTCTTTATTACTTTATACCTTTAATTGTAAATTTTATGAAAAATTAGCATCTACAGAATAAATCTATACCTCGTATGCATTTTTTTGAGGTTCGTTAAAAACAAATCATAAATCGTCGTTTGACCCACCTGGATCGTTCCAACATCTTTAAGGGGTTAGACTACTATAAAAATTACGAACGCTCGTTCGTCGCTTGAGGTAACCCAATCTGAAGAGGAAGGTTCAAGGTAAGGTGCAGGAATCGCAGATTCGAGATAAACTTAGGATTACAACGATAGAACTGCTAGTGAATCTTTTAGGGGGCCGTCCATAAATTACGTCATCGACTTTTGCTGATTTTTGACCCCCCCCCCCCTGAAATCATCCTATCCGTCATATCGTTGTGATCAAATTAACGTTACCGTCATCTAACGACCAGACCCCCCCCCCCCCCTATTTTAAAATGACGTAATTTATGGACGGCCCCTAGGGCGTTTTTCTCGAAGCTGTTTTTCAAAACGGTGTGCATGAATTCTCGCCATCTAATCGACGGATTGACTTAAAATTTGGTACACTTATTCAAAGAAACACTAGTTCAGTACTGACCGAAGTATTTTCATTCATCTTATCATTATTAACTATAATGGCATCATTCTAACGCAAAAAAGGAAAAAAATCATCCAATTTTTTCAACGATTCAAAGTTGACAACGATAAACAGCTTGGTCAAGTTTTAGCCAATATCATCTATTTTAAGAAAAAAAACTCGTTTTTTTCGGATTTCTCACGTTAAGAGGGAATGACACCTCATCGCGGTCGGTATGGTAGAACAATTATAGATTCCCAAAAATCTCTAAAACGGCTCTTAAGATCCCGTCGAAACTTTGCCAAATGACGCTAAATAGATAGACGAATAGAGGTCAGCCCCTCAAATTTTCAGAATTTAAGAAAAAAAATGTAGATTGGCTTATCATAAGCCAATTCAGCAAACGGCCTACCCCTCATCACTGGAGTTTCCAAACCTATATGTAAGACCGTGATCATCAGACTACCCTAAACCAGGGGGCTGGCGTCTTTCAGAATTTGTGCTACGCAAAATATCCTCTTGTTTGTAGTGTCCTATATCTCTGCGACTCGCAGCGCTAGTTGTTCTCGAACAATCCTGATGCGCGCGCAGGGGATAAATATATGTATAGAAAGAGAGAGATTTGGTTCGGGCTCCCTCTACTCCCGTAGTTGTCCGCTGCTTGTCCAAGTTCTGTAAGGTTGGTAAGATAAGTCTCGTGCACGGTCTTACATACAGGTCTTGAAACTCGCTCAAAATTTTAGTGGTGGGGGGTGGCCTCTTACTGAAGCACCGATTGTTTCAACTCGTGACCACGAGGATCGCTGCTATAGAGTGATGCAGGCTGTGTGAGAGAGACGGAAATAGATTTCAAAAGTAAACAAAACCAAAACATAACCGCTGATTCACGCGACCACACGCGACTTGTAAACTTGTAAACGACGTGTAAATGACGTGCTCTACTTGTAAACTTGTAAAAACGGTGACATTGAAAAAAAATCTATTTTTTAAGGACAATAAAACCTGCAATTTATGGAATGATTGAAATTATTTTTTTCACGTTGGAGCCGGGAACCTGAAAAAAATGAAAAATTATTGGGATCATTACAATAAATACTTTCCAGGCTGGAAAACATAAAACGAAGTTAGTGAATTATTTTAATTTATCCTACTCGAGAGTCCTTGGCTTAAAGGTCGGAAAATAGGTGTTTTTTTTAATTTACCAACGCAAACCGTTTCGGCAACTGCAAAGTAGAGATTATTGAAAATGTTTCTTGGGACATGCATTAAAATTTTTCGAAGAGGAAATAAAGAATTGCAAAAGAAGCACTGTTTCTTAAGTATTTGTTTCATTTTCAAGAAACACGTCCTGCAAGTGTTTCGGTCTGGATTCCACTTCGGTCAGGAATAGTTGCCACTTATTTCCCGTTCAATTAAAACACGCGTAAAGCCTATTTGTTTTTTATAAAAGCTAAAACATGTTTTTAAAAAATCGAGCACACAGGGATCGAACCCCTGAAAGCAGCATTACGAAGCTTGCACCGAACCCCTCGACCAACAGGAGCTCACATTGACACCTGTATAAAAAACATTCATATTCATTGTACCCACTTGGATAACTTATAGTCTTTTGGTTTTTTTTAGGTTGACAATAAAGTTACTTTTAATTGTATTTAGGCCCATCATCATTTTTGACATTGAATATCATATAATTTGCCTTCACCAACCAATTGTACAGCTAGGTTAGGTTCCTATGAGTCAACAATCGATTTCCATCTCTCTCGCACAGCCTGCATCACTCTATCGCAGCGACACTCGTGGTCACTAGGCGAAACAGCCGGTGCTTCAGACCGAGGACATAACCCCCACGACCAGAGTTTCAAGACCTGTATGTAAGACACGGTCGTACATACAGGTCTTGAAACGTCGCGAATTTCCTACAGCGTGGTTTGGCTCGCTTGTTTTCCTCGTTTTTAGTACCGGGGCGCGGCGCTGTGATCTAGGGATGGACAAAGGTGGGGATGGAAATGCGTCACGGTCTTACATACGTGGTGAAATGCGTTAACCATCATATTCAAATGGAACATAGAAAAAAAGAAATAAAATATGCGAAATATGTTAAAAAAAATAGGAAAACTCGTTCCAAACAACTATTTACCATTTTCATTCGGGACATAGATTAGATTTCGAATGCATAATTGTCCACGAAGTGTGTTTACGCTATTTAAAAAATATGTATAAAACAAGTCTAGTTAATTTAAGTAAAAAAACATCAAACAAATAATAATCAATAATAATAAAGAAAAAAATTGCTTGAAATAAATTGTATGTCAGTTTCCGGTGCGTCTCGCTCTCGCAGCACTGACAACATTCAGGTATTATACAAAAATTAAAAACAAAGAGAAAGCAACAATAAAAAATAAATATGTCAAGGAGTGATAAACTTATTTGAACAACTATTTATCATTTTCATTAGGGACAGATAAAATATCGAATACAAAACTGGCTGCGAAAGAACTACGAAGTATGGCTACGTCATGAAATAAATATGATTGAAAGTAGTTAGGATAATTAAATACAAATAAAAAGTAAATAACAAAAAATGAAACAATTAATAATCCATATAACGATAGAGAAAATATTTTCTTTTTAAATAAATTATATCCATCAGTCTTTTCAGATAACCTCACTGATGTTATGCCGATTGTGCTAAGGCATTATATAAAAATAATTTACTATAATTATCACTACTTACCTTGTCATGGACCGCAATAGGCATAGCATTTACAATGAGGGCATGCTTGGTACAAGGAATTACCTCGGTTTTTGTTACTTTCAAATCCTTGAAACGTATGACACAACAACACAAGCCACGATTTTCGGCACCGTTTGACACTGTTGAGTTGCACCGCGCATGCGCTGATTTTCCATGCCTAGATCAACAGCACTACCCTGGTGGTCACAAGGTGAGATAATTTAAGCGCCTGTGAAATGAACCAATCCCCACCGGCACCATTTCAAGACCTGTATGTACGACCGTGATGTAAGACCGTGGTCTAGGGTACCGTGACAGACTTATCAATAGGGCTGTGTCACTGCACCCTGCGCGACTAGGGCGATTTAGGGGACCGACGGTTGTATATATTGGAATGCACGCCCCTGTGACCGCTTGTGAGAAACGCCGGAATGATGTAGCCGCGTAGCAGTGAGATGTGGAACAGCAGGACCGCCACATATATACATACGCGCACACATATCATTCCATAGCTTTGAATGCGCGGTCGGCAGTACGCTGCATAATGCACTTTTTCAAGATTACATGGGTACCCTGAGGTACAACCGTGCACAACACACGGCATTAGCGCTCGAGTATAAGTAATTTCGGTGATTTCATCGATTCCGCACCTCCAAACGTTAAAATACAGTACTACCTCTCTAAGAGAGCGGTCTAGGGCGGTTAGGGGAAGAAATTCTCGAGAAATTCGTCGCCGAAGCCTTCTCCCACCATCCATTGAGTTGTCCGCGATAAGCTCGAGAGACCTCGGGTACACTGGACAGCTCGAGCTAGGTGGGGGAAGCCATAAAATGCGCTCAAGCGGAACGGCGGGGAAATTCTCTCTTAGCGAGGGCTCTCTTAGAGAGGTAGTACTGTAGTCGTATTCGGCATCAGGGTGGTTAAGTACGCCGTGCGGGCCTCGCGTCTGCGCAATAAGAATATTGTCAGTGACCTACTAGCGCCACGGGGAGAGCAAAAACTAAATAAAGCGGTCAAAAAGCGTAGCATTTTTATATACAGTAAGGGATAGGAGGTGCCAGCCCCCTGCCCTAAACCGATCATAAAATGTTTCAGTATATAGGCGTATAACAGTAGAAAATCGTTACGCGTCCAAAAAGAAGTTGGATATGCCTAAATATCTGTTATTGACAATTTAATTAATTCAGTCACATTCCAGAACTTTCGTGTTCCAAATGCACAACGCAACCATTCAGGTCAATTACCATCGCAATACAAAGAAAAAAATATGAATCACTTTTATCATAGTCGCTTGAGTTTTGCACGCGGTTGATATATAGGTTTGATTATATTTTTCATCATATATGAATTAATTTGTTCATTCTAGCATGCAAATACACACTTATTTTGTTTACTTTCCGTGTAATGCATATTTCTTCCAAAAAAAATAAGAACCCGTATACCGCGACATTATACTCTAGAGTGCATGCGCTGTATGCAAGCCAGACACATGATATTGCCGACTTCTCCGCACACGACACCCCCTTTCCTAAGCGCACCATGCGGCCGAAATTTAAAGCAAACCTGGACACCAAGTGAATCTTCCCCCACTGCCGTCGTTTCAAGACCTGTTTGTAAGCCCGTGCTCTGAACAAAGAACAGGGAATCCTTATTCCTCAAGGAACCCCTATGAAAATAGTTGTTAGCGTCCCGCTAACAACTTCTACAGCTCTCCAAAGTTAGCCACCGCACTTGAACCATTCGAAAGTATTTCTTTACTAATCGTTTAGTAGTTTTCCGTTTTTTTTTCTCTGATAATCAATAACAAACAATTGATCCATGGGTCTGTTCGTTTTAGCTACACTTTTTACACTTTCATCAGATACAGAAGAACAAGTCCACAGAAGGTGTAAGAAATGTAGCTAAAACGAACAGACCCCATAAAGTGGAATTGCAGGCAGCGATAATCAACGCCACCTATCTGAATAACGTCGACCGTAGTATGCTACCGCAAGCAGTCACATCCTTTCATTGTGTGTACGCGTATTTTCAATCGGACGAATTGAACGATCAATCGCCAAATGTCCTGAACAGAATACCAGACAGTACTGAATGTTTTTCCATCGATCAAGATTCATTAGAACGAAATCGGACAAAAAATAACGAGTAAATCTCCGTTTCAGAATTTCACTCTGCGGCTGGACCTTCAATGACCAACCAGTGCTCCAATCTGCGGACACTCAGGAGGAATACCGGGTCCATTACATTAACTTAGGAGAGTGGGGAGGGCGGGACTTAAAAATACATTTTTTATTATTGTTTTTTCGAAAAATGGCAATCTACCAAACAACCTAAAGAGTTCCGTGGGTTTCAAAGCCAAAAAAATCATTTTCTCTTTTAAAAAAAAAGTGTAATATATAAATTATTTCATTCAAAATGTTGAGCACATAAAAGAGCAACATTTCAATAATATTAAAAAAAATGTTCATCCAGAAATTTCCAGAACAATCCAGAAGTTCATCCAGAGACCCCTACAAAAAAGTATCCTCGTGATGGTCAGGATAACTCATGATAGCTTTATCTGAAATTAAAAACCACATTTTTCTGTTAGTAGATAAGTATAGCTCATAATTGAACGAAGGATTTTAAAAAAATTTAAATTTGAATTTGTGGCAGAGTTGTATACAAAATATTTGAGTTTTTGGTACCATTCACACTATGCCTTGTAAAATTAGTTGTAATCGAAAAAAAATACCTGCGTCGCTCCCGGCCGATCTTTCCCAACGGGGGGGATTCCCAGTGGCTCTCTCTCCTAGACTATTACTCCGATTGACTTAAAACTTCGGGAGAATACTCTAGACATATTGTACTATTAGATAATAAAATAAGAATGGATTTTTTTACATTTTCAAACCCACGCAAGTCCTCAAATATACATTTTTTATTATTAATTTTTCGAAAAATGCTAAACTACCAACCGTTGCCATTGTGATCTCATATGCAACCAAACGATTAGTAAGGAAACGGCTTGATTCGTGAGGGGAGGGACAGTAATTTAAATTTCAATTTTCATTATTGGTTCTTCGAAAAATGAAACACCACCAAACGATCTCAATGCGCTCTCATAGGTAATCAAAATATCACCAAACGATTGTCAAAAAACGTCTCAGTGGGGGGGGCTAACTTTCTCTCCGCGGTCCTTTGAGGAAAAATTGCAACTGCGCCTACGATTGTCCATCATCACTTTCAAACGTATTCGGTGTTTCGTTTTCTTCATCCGGGCATCGATATTTCTACTTAAGAAAAAAAAGCTCATATTCGAGCTATTGATTAATTTCCTTTTCTTCTTTCCCTTTTATTCAATATTTGTACACGCCCTTGGCATGCCGCATTCTCGATCAATATAATACACTCCACGTACGTACGCAGCCAAGCTTTTAAATGTTAAATACAATGTACGCGCGTTACCGCACACGATATACGCGTTCTGTGTGTATACATATCGTACTCTACTTTTCCTTCTTACCATTGTTTAAATTTGTTTGATCGTTATCAGGGTCTTCCGTAGGGCTTAATATTTACGAGCTAAATAGCGACAAGAGTATATGATACAAGGGTGGGTGAATGCAATCCTTTTTTTCATCCCCTTTTACGTGACTCCGCGATCAAACACGACTTACAACTTCTTTTTTCCTCAACACTTTCTACATTTTTAGTTTATGCAATGAGGGAGAAAAGTTTGAGGGCGTTGCAAACGACAGGCGCTTTTCCGATACGCTGGACGAGCGCCAAGAATAACGCCGCGAAGTTGAACACTAGAAGGATGGCCACGTAGAAAGACGGTGGAAAATAAATAAACGAGAGGGAAAGAGAGAGAATCGTTCGTCGCACAAGCCTATAAGCAAAGGGAGCCTCGCTACGAATGCCTTTCTACGATTAAGGGGTTATGCCTAGTTATAAAAGTCGAAAAATCACTTTTCTTCAAAACCAGTGATACCAATATATTTTGACAGTATATCTTATAAATGTTTCCTGAAAATTTCAAGGTGATCGGATCAAAATTGACAGAGTTATAGGCTGTTGTGTTGACGCCCGTCGGAACACTTGGGGCGTCGTTCGAAACTTTAAACGCGTTTTTCTCAAAATTACGATTTCAAAGTGTGTGAGCAAAATATCTTAAAAACTACTGCATCGATCTCTGAATTTTTTAGGACTTTTTCTAAATGTAAAAATAGAGTACGGTGAGGTGTCCAACTATTGGCACTTTAAGGACCACAGTGTAGGTAGGAGGGAAGTGTCAATAATTGGTGGGGTGCCAAAATAAGGTCACTTTGGCCTATTTGATCGAAGGATTTTTTTTCCGATGCGTACTTTCGTTTTGATGAACGAAAAAAGCGCATTTTTTTCGAAAAAATCCAAACTCTGTGAACACATGCCATTTTTTTATACTTGATATTTCGGAAATCTCCTCGATTAATAGTCTTCAAATAGCTAATTTTTGTAGACATTTATCATCGCGATTTTCTTTTAAAAAATCCCAAATATGAGCTGTCTTCGACTGTTAAAGCTAGGCAAAACCCGTTAAGTAACAAAGAGAATAGGCGACCAGGGGCGACGACTAAGCTAAGTCAACGGACCAAACACAAGACTCGTAATAAAGAAAAGAGCAGCTGTATCGAACGAAGAAAAAAAGTCTATTTCCAAAGATACGACAAACGAAATACAGTATATTGGCACAAATTTCAAAAGTCACGAGTACTATTTCTTCTTTCTTCCAACGCGATTGTTTATTAATCCAGAAGTGAACAACTAGAAGGATCATTTCCAGTCGGAAAGTCCCGCTAGTGCGAAAGGCCTACGATAAATTAATAGTCTTTTCGTCACATGGTATCGGTAAGAATTGAGAGACTAGCCGAACTCTCCACGTAATTTTTCTATCCCTCTTAAAACGGAACTCCCTTGGCGATTTTGCCTCTACGCGTTGGCTCATTTGCATACTATTTCATCGCTATTCAACACACTAGGCTCTAGTTTGATCGTTGATGGTGTGTAGATTTTTCAGATTCGAAATACAACAGCCAACGATCAGATCGAGACACACTGCCCTCTAGCCGAGAATCGAGCAATCTTCCAATTACAAATGATACGAGCAACTAGAATCGGTGGATCGGTCGGTTTTGCCGATAGCTCTGCTGGAAGGAGCTTTCGAAAAACAATTGTATCTTCGTTTCCGAGTCCGAACGCGATGTGTAGCTCGACCGAGTCGTCGGCGGAAATGTCGGCCGTTACCAATACCGTTTAAGTCTAACGTTAACGCGCTACATACATATTTACACAGAGCCTTCGAGGGCCACTCCCTGTCTCTCTTGTCGCGTGACGTTTTCCTTTTTTTCGGTAAAAGCACAAGGGAATATCCCTTGCGCGTTCAAATAAATCGATACCATCGTGAATAATCGCTGATACGCCGTTGACGCTGTGTCGCCAAAATGCGCTTATCTGACGCAATGGTGGGCGGGTGGAGAAAGAAAAAAAAAACAATTGATCGTGGCGATTATTTGTGAAGCATGTACGGTGGTAAATTGTGGCGGTGTTTAGGAACTTTCCGTAGCCGCTGGCATTTTGCGCGAGGGTGCTCTCTCTCTCACTCTCTCTCTCTCACTCTCTTTCCCTCTCGATCGTCTACAGCGTCAATACGTTTTCGGACCACAATCTATTACGAAGCCTCGCTCTCTCGCGTCCCTACGTATCCCTGAAAACAAATGTTGCCGTCAAATCAGGAAAACGACAGAAAAAACAGCAAGATTTTTTTTTCAACAAGTTTTCATTTGATGTACTAAAAAGGAGAAAATATTTTTTCATCAAGTCATGTCTATGTGAAATAAAAGCTTGGGGCTCTCAACTTTCCAAATGTTTAATAAATATGATCAATTCAGTTTCATTAATCGTATTTAATTTGGTACAATAGTAATAGTTAGAGAAATTATTATCCCACGTTTATACTCAGTTTGAGGATTTTTATTTAAGAAATCTAAGATTATTTTACAGTAAATGAAATACTGTTGATATGTTAACGGATTTAGGTAAATTGAAGATTATATGTTTAAATGTTGAGCGCCCTAAGCTTTTATTTATAGTCACATATAGGTGACTTGGCAAAAATAATATTTTCTATTTTTCAATACATTAAATAGAAACTTGTTTAACATTTTTTTTTAAACGAATTATTTTCTACTTGTTAGTATTTAATTGATTTTACTAGTAGATTACTAGTTTACGAGTTTGTACGTTAGGAACATGGAATGCTTGCAGAAAAAGACAAAGACTGTAATTGGGATCAAACTTACGACTAATTGCTGTATATAAACTGTTCACATAGAAACACAGTCGGCTACGAATTTATTTGTATAGTGAGAATTTATATGGATGATTAGATATCGCTAATTTTACACGAAAAGTTGAAAATGTTATGTATATTTTTTTAAAATTGAATCATGCATTGTCACCTTCTAGATGCATATTTGCAAAATCTCAGAGCTCCAAGTAGTGAAAAGGGCGAAATATCGATTTTCCGTTTTGCATCTCACGGAAAGTCAAGTTAAATAAAAACTTGTAAAAAACGTACAAGAAGATGGTCGTTTACCTCAGTACAACCTTGTCCATGAGCATCGACAGTCGAGCGTCGGAATGATTGGTCGGTAGCAAGGCTCTGAGGAGCTCTCGCACGAGAGCCTCGCTCATACCCGGTGACGTACGTTCCGCTAGCTCAAAGGCACTCCTCAATTCGTCTATCGCGTTCCCGTTTCTACCAATCCCGCTAACCCCCTCCCCGTTGTTGTCTCTCGTCGAATATTGATACTTGCGCTGAAGCTGAAACGAGCAAACGAGATTGAACAAATTAAAATACATTTTTTTATATACCACATTTGTAAAACGGGCTAAAAAGTATAAAATAATTGTTACCAGCCCTGTACAGATTTATAACCCAATACAGAATGTCCTGGAAATTTGTGATTGTGAATTTTTAATAGATATGAAAATACTTGCAAGATTTGAAGCGAGAAACGTGGGACGCATGCAATAGATCATTGATGCATGAATAGTTCACCTAAGTCACTAACAATTTGATTGCACTGAAAATGATATGAACTGTTGCGTGAGTTTACCCACGTTCTGCATTTTAAATCTTAGAAGTATTTTCGTAGCTATTAAAAATTCACGATTACAAACTTTCAGGACAATCTGTATGGGATTAGCAATCAGTATGGAGTTATAAATCTGTATGGGACTAGGAGAAATTATTTTATACTTTCCAGTCCGTTTTGGAAACGTGGTATATCAAAAAAAAATTATTTAAATAATTTTATTTTCTGATTTTTAGTCTTTTGTGTGTGAAATTTTGCAATTGATTTTAAACATCTTGATGATATAATCACAGAGACAAGTGGCAAATTTCAGGTTTATGAAAACCGGAAATTTTAAAACCCTCGTCACTGTTGCACTTTTCACTATGAATATTATTATTTTTGGTCTTTAATGTAGTACGAGCGCGCGCTCTTGATTTCTATAGATTTTGTTCAAATTTTAACCACTCATATCATTATGCATGTTTGAGTGAAATTTTCGAACAGTCGGCTACTTAGATTCGAAGATAATCTGTTTAAAAATTGCAACTTTTAACACTGCAGGGTCTGCATTGAAACTTAGACAGAATAATTTTCCGTAAAAAATATTTCTTCCCTATAATAGAAAGACATATGGCAACACCGCATCGTTCCACGTGTCCAACGACCTGAGTTTTCGCGGCATAATTGAAACAATACTGCACAACAAATTTTGATTTGGAAGTAACTTTTAATCGAACAAAGTATTTAAACTCGTTATGAATGAACGAACACTTTTATTTGTTAATGAAGATAACAAAATCAATATAAAATATTGATCATGAAAATATTTTTTTATCATAAAAGTTTACAACTTTAGAAATACGACTATTTTTTTCTTGAAATATTGAACAGTACTGTTCTGCGGTGTTGCCAGATGTTTTCTCATTATAAGGGACAAATATTTTTTACGAAGATTTATTCTGTCTTTACTGAACGTTTTTAGCAAAACTGAATAGTAAAGGCAATCCAAACTTTTTTCACTCTTTCCCTAACTAGTTTGTTATCTAAACATAATTTTTCTTCGAAATTTATAAACACAATAGAATGGTACGGCGAATTATGTGTCCACACTTTCGGTCAATACAGACCCTGCAGTGTTAAAAGACGCAATTTTAAAACCCATTATCTCCCAATCTAAATAGTCGACTGGTCTGAAATTTCACTCAAACATGCATACTGATATGAACAATGTCTGGTTAAAATTTGAACAAAATCTATAGAAATCAAGAGCGCACGCTCATTCTACCTTAACCAAATTATATTTTATTTCTTCATTAATTTTTTTACAATTTTTTTCCTCTCTCTCTCTCTCTCTTTCTTACACACGTAATTCTTCAATCTGAAACCTATTGCAAACTGTTAAATATTGTATATATTATTTAGATATATACAATATCTATTTTTATATTTTATTATTTATATTATTATATTGTATTATTTATATTATTATATTTAAAAAAATATTTATATTCATCTTGTTTGTCCGTTTTTTTGTTTGTCATCCAGTTCTGAGCTACACTATCGGCCAAAAGTTTCCGGACGCTTTTGGCCGGTAGTGTTTGCTTAAAGTTTCAAGTCTCTGGCTCATCCGGAAGTTAGTTCAAAATAAATTGCAAAATTTGTACCGAACACACAAACAAACAAACAGACAGCCAAAAAAGCGAGTTAATAAATACGTGATAAAATAGGGGTGGTGATTACGCGAGACGGGCCTTTTCTCTTCGACTTACCTCAGAGAGCAACGGCAGGATGACGGAGGAGAGAGCAGCGGCGCTTCGCTTGTTGGGCTCTTGCTGGGAGCTTCTCGGACGTTGTTTCTCCTCGCCTGATCTATGATCGAGCAGAGGTACGAGGAGCGGTGCTTCGGGCTTGCTAGTTCTTTTTTCGCGATTGTTGGCAGTGGGCATCTCGCGAAAAGCTCGGGAATCCCGATAATCGGTCTCCTGGTCTCGTCTGAGGCTCGAGTCTCGATACTCGCGGGTATCGAGCGGCGGTGGTGGCGCTGCCTCGTGAGGCCGGCACTGCGGCGAATTGGGCGTTTTAAGATATTGTGGGGGCATAATAAGAGCCCTTCCGAATCATTGGTAAATTACAATCGCGCTTGATGAAAATGAATCCCAAGTAATTATTATAGCCAACGATAAACTGCAATAAACAATGTCGCGCAAATTTGGTAGATTCAAAGTGGTCGGCCCAGTCGTCGTCAGGGTCCTAGTGATCGTCATGTTTACACATCAACGGGCTACATCTACCTAGAGGCCGTCCACATGTTACGTCATCCATATTTTGCTGATTTTTTTTACCAACCGTTTACCAGAAAAAAAATCGGAAGGTGGCGGTTTTCCCGCGCCTCTGGTTAGATGTTGTCGTTTAAATAAATATTTTAAGATAAGAATCAGTCGTTTCTCCAGATCTTTGATATATTGGCGTCCAGAAGGTATATACTATGTTGTGTTACATTGTCACTCGTAGGTACACGTATTCAAGAATAATCAAATCAAATATGTTCAGCTACGGCGTCTATCTGCGATTGCGGTCGAATCCTTCGTTAGAAGGTTAACGTGAACCGAGTCACATTTCGGGTGATGTGAGAATGTCTGGGGACTTGGGTGAGATAAGTTTATCTTCAAGTTATAAATGAGAATCATAGCATTGCTTTCAGCATGAAAAACTCTAGTTTTATGCCAATTCGATGAGTTTTCTTAAGGGGTCTTCTCACTTTAGGTGCACAAAAAGGCTATTTTCATTTCAAGTTGTCACACTTAATTAATACACTTTCGTAATACATTTAAAAAAATTATTTATTTAAGTCACTATTTATAGACGAAAATGGTAGTTAACCCTTCGAGTGCACACCTCCGCCGCCAACCTATGAGTGCATCTTGGGTCAATCTGACCCAAGGCGTTTTTCAAATCGATGTATTCCGGTAAATATGCATTTTTTTTCGTAGAGACATTTTATGGCCCTGAATTTATCTTTTGACGAAAACGAAAATTAAATGCCAAAACATTCGTTCAAATGTTAGTGGGCATACGTTGAAAAATACGTACTTACACGAAAAAAATCACTGGGTCAAAACGACCCATTGTGCACTCGAGGGGTTAAAAAAATGTCCTAAAAAATGGTAGGTCTGCGCTGTTGATGAAATCTTGGAGATGGTTCATTCGAAACAAAAAAATTGAACGGTTTCAGATTCGGTACATTAATAGCTATAGCGCGTATCATACGATTTATTGTTCATAGAAAATAACAAAATGGCGGAAAGTTTTCGAAAAAAACAAAGACAAACGTGTTTTTTTCACCGTTTTTGGCAAAAAAAATAGTAAATATTCAAATTTTCAAAAATCCTAGATTTGCGCTATAGCTATGGTTGTAAAGAGTATGTCGTTAAAATTTCATAAAGATCGATTCAGTAGTTTCGAAGATTTTATCAACAAGCCGTCAAAAAACGTTGTTTCGAGAAAACCGCGTTCAAGTTTGTTTGGGTTACATAAATACATACAGAATTTTTTAAATGTATTTCTAGAGTGTATTTATTAACTATAACAGCTTTTATATCAATATCTATAATATAAATCTATCAAAAAATTCATGAAAATAGCCTTTTTCAGCGTCTAAAGTGAGAAGCCCCCTAAATGACGATTACTGGCTCAGCAATGTAAGCACTTTGCTGACTAATCGCCGCAACTGTCGATAACTGGGACAAGATTGACAAAAAAAATCATACGAATCGAATATTTCGACTGCTCACTTCCACCACAAACCTCTGACTGCATGTGGGGTCGATTAGACCCAAGACGATTTTTAGATCGTTGTATTTCGGTAAACATGTATTTTTTCTTTGTAGTCAATGATCGTCATTATATGGCCTAAAATTTACCTTTTTAGAAAAACAAAAATCAAGTGCCCAAACATTTGTTCAAAGTAAGAGATGTGTTCAAAATATTACGTACTTGCACGAAAAAGATCATGAGGTCCAAACGACCCAGTGTGCAGTCGAAGAGTTAATTTATTGAAAATCAAGAAATACATATGAGGTCCGAGATTAGTATTATGTGAAGAATGTGAATAAAAATTTAGATTCTGACGTATTAGGCATAATCAGTTTTATTTTTTTTAATTAATAAAGTTGTATGTAAGAGAAATTTATGTCTCACACTGTTTGTGAAATGTGTCAATAAAAAGCATAAACTTTGTGACTGAGTGTTTTAAAATTATTCTAGTCTTATATGTAGACACAATCGAGTCAAGAAAGGCGTACGGATCTTTGCATAATAAGTTGCAGCATCTCGGACGTATGTGATGATTATTGGGACGTTCACCTGGCGGTTACTAGACCAACCGCCATGATGGTTTCGAAGTTCGCATCGTTGGAATGCAACCAAGTATTTTTTTTGCACATTTAAGCTACGTAAATCACTGAAACGTTTTTCTTGCATTAGGAATGCGTAACTTAAATTTGCAAAAAAGATTTTGGATAATGATATGAATAAAGAAATTTAACGAAAAACAAAGGAGATGTTTCGTTGCATCACAACGATGCAAACTTCAGCGTCATCCGCCATGGCGGGATGACGAAGACCCATACAATAGCATCTTATAACCTTTACGAAATATTCTCTCGAAAAACTGTACCAGGCACGAGAACTTCACATCATTTCATCAAAATTTCATTTCATCAAAAAACATTTCATCAAAAATGGCTTGATATAACTTCTACTCACTTTCTAAGTTAAGCGATATTAATTTGCAAAGTTAAACGATCTGCTCGAGGTGACGATTACTGGGCCAACTATCTCAGTCATTTGTACATTGTCTCTGAAAAGTCGCGGCTACGAAAATTATTCTGCTAGCCACATTTTTCAAAGTTCGATTATCAATATTTTCTTTAAACATTCGGTGACCCCTGTTTTTATAGTCATTGCGGAATCTTTATTTTTTTTTCACTGGCGTAAGCGGTTTGTATCAGGCATCTACAGCTATTTGGCGTATAAATTATTAGATAGAAATGTGGGCAGCGCGTCATCGTCATAAAGCGCCAGGCAAATAAGACGATTTTTTAAGTTGTAATTTTTCGTTATACGTTCGGTAACTTGGCTTGAAATTTAACCCGCATACTGGGATGTATTTTCACTTGATTATAGTAGAAAATCTGTTAATTGTTAAATATAAGTCGTGACCAGACCGGCCGAGGCAAGAACGGATGCTGCGTCGCGCGGCACCGCCTCGCACTATGTGGACTTGCCTCGCTTGCATCGTTCATTTGGGTTGCCGCGCGAGAAGCATACGTACCGAGGCGAGTCTGGACGCGGCTATTCAGGTTCGTTATCGAGCCAACTCACCGGTGGATGTTGGTGGTGGTGATGCTGCTGTTGCTGCTGCTTGTTGTTGGTTCGAAGTTCGCGAACGGAATCGTTTCCGTATCGATTGAGAGCGGAATCGTTGGGTGGCGGGGATCTCGAGTCTCCGTTCGAGCGGCCTTTGCTCGGTTGCGACGACTGATGATCGTTTCGATTATTGGCCGTATGGCTGGAGACTTGATCGTCCATTGTCGAGGATACGGGGATCGCGGCGGCGGAGCCACCTTTTCCACCGTGCGGGCCCTTTACCGTCATTATCCACGGTTCGTCCATATCACTGTCCTGCTTCGATTCCTCACTGTTGGCGAAGCAATCGTCTACGGTTACCGACGAAACGCGACCCTCTCTTCGACATGTATACCTTTCGTTTATACTCACGAGTCCGAGTTTTCGCTCTCAGTTTCCGATTCTTCGCTACGCTTGGATTTCCATTTCTTGTACCTGTCGATCAGATCTATGAGGTACGAATTTTTCTTTGCTTTTCGGATAAATTGACACTTGAGCAACTCCTTGGCGGTCGGTCTCTGGGGAGCACAGAAAGGAGGCGGTGTCGCCATCGTGAAAAAAAAATGTTTCGTACAAGACTCTCGCTCCCTTATGGGGTTGAAGTTTGCATCGTTGACAATGAAAAATCATTTTAATTTTTTATTTTCATTATTATTCGGAAATCATATTTTTCAGATTTCTCGCAGATCGCTAAATAAGAATCCTGAAAAAGTGCTTGCGTGATTTTCGTTGCATAAGAGGCTACTCTACTGTGACGGCTAAAAAAATAAGCTGTCTTTAATAATTTTTTATAAAACTATTGCGCGTATCGGTACAAACTGTTTTTTCGCTTAAAGGTACACTCTTACAGAATAGAAGACAATTTTTTGTTGCAAATAAATGTATCTTTATTTAACAATTTATAACGTGTGAAGGCATGCAGAAAAGTATGTTGGTAGGGTTGATGATTTGCGCTCTCCAGGTAATCGGAAACGTAAAATTCAAAAAGATTGTTAAGGGGTAAGGCCACAGTAGAATTTAAAAAATATATTTTTTTTCTCGAAAACGGTGCCTCGTTATCATGAGAATAAGTTACTATTCGATTTATAGTAAGACATTTTTTTCACCGACTTTGAGCGTATAACGTAAGCGCACCTCTGGCACGGCCATGGAGTACCTAAAACTCTGAACACGTTTTTCTCGAAACAGCTTTTTTCTAATTGGCGTGACAAATAACTTCAACAATTTTCACTCGATTTACTTTAAATTTAAAAGTTATGTTCCTAATTGCATTTCGCAGAGAAGTACGTACGAAATTTTTGATTGATCGAAAGCTTTTCATTTTATGAGCAGTTTTATACGAAATTTTTCACGGAAAATTCATTCAAATACCTACAACTTTTTAATAAAATAATATTTTTTAAATTCCGTACGTACTTCTCTAGATATTCCAATGTAGATTGACGAGAATTTTTGTTTTTTGTTCTAGGCCAAAAATTGTGGATGCCAAATGTCACGCCGCGGAGCGCCTAAAAAAAAGAAAATATTAGTAGTCGGCCATTTCGTACATCGAAAAAAAATATATATTTTCTAACAGCTTTATATTCACACTAAATACATGTGTAATTAATTTTAAGAGTGAATCACTTTTTCATACGAAAAAAAATTATTAATTTCGCACATGATTTTATACCCGTTTCTGTGGCCTAACCCCTTAATCTGTATAAGTGCCGCTATCGCCCGAACTAGGATTATTATTTTATATTGCAAAATAACAAAATGGCGTCGTTTTTTTGGAAAAGTGTTCCGAAAACACGTTTTTTTTCGTCATAATTCGGGCGAAAGTGTAGGTTAAAATTAATATTTTAAAATAATCCTAGTTCGGGTGATAGTCATACATACGCTGAATATGCAGTAAAATTTTTAGCCCGATTGGTTAAGTCGTTTTTTTTCGAAATCACCAACGCCAGGTGAAAAAAGTCGTTTCGAGAAAAACGCATTTAACGTTTACTATACTATACTATACAATAATAACCGATAGAATATCCTTGTACTCACACAGTGAAAAGAGAGACTACCACTATACCGTAAATGTATAGAAGTATACGTGTATGTGTATACTCCGGTATACATTCAAAACAGCTGTTCACAACAGCTGTCAGGGACGCGCAGCGGGTAGCCGTACTAGAGCGCGCGCACCGAGCGCTTCTACTTTAAAGCGCTGTACTGAGTCGACAAAGAGAAAAATTCACTTTACCAGCAATTGGATATCAATTCTATGATGGAATAGAATTGAAAAATGCAAGATTAAAAAATATTTCATCCCGTCACAGTAGAATAGGGCCTTAAATCTATCAGAGGAAATTCGCGAGAAAAAAATCATTTCCGTAGCATTCCAACGATGCAAACTACAACGTCATGCTCCCTCTCGAGACTCACATTTTCCGGGTCCTTGTTGAGGCACGCCTCGACAAACTCCTTAAACTGCTTCGTATAATTTCCAGTGAGTTGCGGCGGATTGTTCTTGGGAATGAGAAACAAGACTCTCATTGGATGAAGTTCGCTGTTGGGTGGTTCGCCCTTGGCCAATTCTATCGCCGTTATGCCCAACGACCAGATGTCCGCCTGCGCCCGACCAAACAGTTACTTTTTTCCTCAACTCATCTTCGCGCTTTGGTTCGATTTTTTCATACTCCTTCCGAGCCCAACATCCGCTATATATTCATCCCGATATACCGTAGCGAGACGGGAAACGTTTGAACAAGAAAAGCACATTCACCTAGCCTTACCTTGGAATCGTAGGCCGACTGTTTGATGACTTCCGGGGCCATCCAGAAAGGCGTACCGACAAACGTGTTTCGCTTGCTCGTAGTGTTGGTCAATTGCCCGGCGACCCCGAAATCGGCAAGTTTCACGTCGCCCATCTCGCTCAGCAAGACGTTGGCCGCTTTTATGTCGCGATGAAGCTTTCTCTCGCTGTGCAAGTAATCGAGACCCTTCAATACCTCCCGCAGTATCACGGCTATGTGCATCTCCTCGAAACTTCCGGCTTTCATGAGATCCAGGGCGGATCCGCCGCCGAGATACTCCATGATGATCCATAGCTTCGTGCCCTGCGCCCGAGACAAAAGAAAACGAGAAGTGTTAAGGAAATGTCGTCTCGAGGGCCGCGCGAGAAGGAATGGCAAAGCGACCAACGAACCTTGAGATACGATCCGTAGTACTTGGTGACGTAGGGACTGTCGCACTGCGACAGAACCATGATCTCCTGCTGTATGTCCTCGATCTCATCTTCGGCCTCTTCGAGATCGATTATCTTTATGGCTACGACCTGCTGCGTTCTGTTGTCGATACCCTTGAACACCTCGCCGAAGCTGCCCTTGCCGATTCTCTCCTGCTTCGTGAATATCAGCTCCGGATCGACCTTCTGCGAAACAGAGAGTTTTCGATATTTATCCATTGCAAGGGGGGGGGGGGGGGTGGGAGGCTCGACATCATCCCCCTCTATGCGCCGACAGTAAGCGAAAATAAAAACATTAATTAGGTGGAAGCGGAGCAGGGAGAGAAAAAATCAGCCGACCGAGAGTATCGGCTGGGCTCGGGCTTTTCTCGAAGAGGACACACGAGCGCGGGGCAATAATCTCGCAAGTAGATCGTAAAATCGGCCCAGTCCGGTAAGAATATTTCCATCAAGGGTCGCGCGTCCCGCCCCCTGACTCGTTCTCGTTTTATTTTCCACCGATAACGAGTTTATCGGGAAAAACGGCGTACCCGCGCTGGATAGAGAGCGAGAGAGAGAGAGAGAAAGAGAGAGCGTACAACGGTCGTACGCGAGCAACGGGAGCTCCAGCGACGAGTTAAGGGGTATGCCTAGTTGTAAAAGTCGAAAAATCACTTTTTTCAAAAGAAATGGATTTTGACAGTATATCATCTTATAAATGTTTCCTACAAAATTCAAGGTGATCGGATCATAATTAAGAGATTTATGTTGACGCCCGTCGGAACGTTTGGAGCGTAATTCGAAACTTTAAGGGGTTTCGAGACAACTGACGATATGTTACCATTTGATTCAAATTTATACAGTAAATTCTTTGTCATATACTGAATGCACCCTACAAATTTTTAATCGATCGTCTATAGCGGTTCTATAAAATTTACAATTGAAGAAACACTTTTTAACATACGGGGATGCCTACGCCCATCGCTGAATAGTATTTTCGCGCACCAAATAGTGCGAAAAAAATGTTTTAAATGTTATGAAAAACTGTCAAATCACAGTTCAGTACATGATAACAATTTCGTCCCCCCTTACGTTATGACAATTAGGCATCTCTCTAAGATAAAAAGTGTTTCTTTAATTGTAAATTTTAAGGAAACGGTGTAGACGATCGATTTGAAATTTGGAGGGTGCATTCAGTATACCGGGTGTCCCATTTTTAAGGTACATCTGATTTATATCGAAAAATACTGCTCCGATCAAGTATTGAGTACTTCAAGGTTCAAAGGAGGACGTTCGAAGAATAAAAAGTTTGGTTAAAAAATAAAAATGGCGAGGTTGAGTTGGCCTACATGTTTTTTAAAAAATGGGACCATGCATTTTTTCACCAAAACATTTATCAGGCCAAAACTAACAACTTTTGAACCACGAGAAGATAAAGTCTTCAACTTGGGTTTGTTTGTTTCAGTTATCGCACAAACCCGAACAAACGCAATCAAACCCAAACAATCTCACATCCAAACACACTTACACTAGGGATGTTGAAGACTTTACCTCCTCGTGGTAGATGGTATTCTAAATGGTGTTAAAAACTATTTTTAATGGTACTGACAATTGGTATTCTAACCTCAAAATTATAAACGTTATCAGAAAAAAATTCCTACAAAAATGGTTAGTTTTGGCCTGATAAATGTCTTGACGAAAAAAAATTAACTATGACACAAAAAAACATTTCGGTCATCTTAACGTCGCCAATTTGAATTTTGAACCAAAATACTTTTTTTTAACGTCCCCCTTTAAACCCTAAAAGTTTTATGATACTCAATACTTGATCGGAGCAGTGCTTTTCGAGATAAATCAGGTGTAAGATTAAAATGGGACATCCGATATGACAAAGAATTTACTGTATAAATTTGAATTAAATGGTAACATATCGTCAATTGTCCTGAAACTCCTTAAGGCGAAGTAGAAGATCTACCACGTGACATATCAGTGCGAGACAGATAGATGAAATTTTCGAACAGAGATTTCTCAGAGATTAATAATATTTAGGGCAAAAGGAAATCATAAAGCTCTGCGTCAGGGAATGCTCCAGAGCCTAATACTGTATTTTTCCAAAAAAAAAATTAACCATCTATGAGAAAATCGGGTTGTACAATTTGTGAGTGTACGTTGACCTTGTACAGGCCCTTAAGCGCTTTTTTTCTCGAAAGTACGTTTCCTCTGTCGGTGAGGAAAATATCTTTAAAACTACTGGATCGATCTCTTGGAATTGAGGGCTTTTTTGAGATGTAAAAATGTAGCATTCGATCGAAGGATTTTTTTCCTGACGTATATCGATTTGATTAATAAAACAAGCTCATTTTTCGCAATTTCGGAAATACCTCCACTTAACCATAGGATAAACTAATATGCTAACGTAATGAGTTTGATTTTTTTTATTTTCGATATCCTGGTTCAGAAGTCCATTGCCCACCGCAAAAGACGTTTCCCAGAGGTGCTTCCCGGACATCGGCTGTAAATAGTTTCAACATTTTGACACAAAACAGAGTGTTCTTCAGACGATACTTTTTCATAAACCGAATTTTTGTAGAAATTAACCATCGCGATTTTCTATTTACAAAATCCCAAAAAATGTGCCGTTTTCGACAGTTACAACCAGGCACGACCCATTAACGGGACCCAAGCCGCGCAGGGAGAATATTTTCTAATACCGCAGGTCGAACCAACGTTCGAGCAAAGAAGCTCGTCGCGTGCGCGGTTAACTGTTCTCACTCTCCCTCTCTCTCTCTTTCTCCGCGTCCGTGACGATAAGCCCGTACGTTCCCATCGTACGAGCAGCCGCGGCGCACCGTCGACGTGTAATCCGATGACGCCGGCACGTAAGAATTTTTTTCATCGAAAAAAAAAATTAAAAAAAAATAGAAAAATGTTGCCGTTCGCTACGCCTCGGAAAAGTTTCCTATGATATTCCGAAGGCGACGCTTTCCTAGGTGCACACACACACACGCAACGCTCCTCCGTGCTTGGATTCCTCCACAGCCGGTCTCTCTCATTCCAGGATGTACCGTTAACGCGACGATTCCTCGACATTCCGATGCTTCTCGAGGCTACGTCACAAAAATGCACTCTGTCGTTTGGTCGAGAACACGACAGGGGGACTCACCGAGGGGGCGCCGCCGCCGATTCTTGGCTGGGTTCGAACAGACCGCGGAAGGGAGTCGTTGGCGGAGGCGCAAGTCGAAGATGGTGGAGGTGGCGGATGAGAGAGCGGTCTTCCGCGTCTCTGCTGCTGCTGTTGTTGCTGTTGCTGTTGCTGTTGCTGTTGCTGTTGCTGTTGCTGTTGCTGTTGCTGCTGCTGATACCGAGCCCAGGATTGACGCGGCGCGTAGCCGACGTGTCCGCCGGAAACGAACTGCGCCGAGCCGTTGAGGTGCGGCGGTGCCATAACGGCGGTTTGTTGCGGCTGAGCACCGTTTCGCATTTTGCGTCGGTCGATTGTCTCGCGCGTCTGACGGACGTGTCTCTACTAGCCGTATCTCGTCCCGTTCATGTTTCATAGGTGGCAAGCGTACGGGGCGATAACGAGTGCTCTCGATGAGGTCGATAGCCAGTCACCGCGCGCGGCTCACGTTTCCACTCGACGCTCTCTTTCTCTCTCTCACTCTCTCTCTATCATCGGTCAGCCAACGCGGACACTCGGATTTCGCTCCAAGATAGTAAGAATAAACAAAAGAAAAACAGAAGAAAAGTTGTTATCGCATCCCTCAAGACGGGAGGCATCGCGGTAAACGTACGATCGAGCACTCCCCACCCGAGCGAACCGAATCGAGCGAAGAAAAATATGCCAATCTCGAGGACGCGCGTGGAACAGCCGAGAGCAGGGGAGGCTCCCACGAGATTCTCTGCAATCCGGGATGTACATTTGAAATTGCTATAATTGAATAACTGTATTTTATTTTTCTAATCGTTAGTCTTTGATAGTCTAGATTCAGATTTTTCGATTAGGCAGGAGCTTCGCTATATTGGATTTTAAGGATATTCGTTTTTGTCAAATAACTCGGCCGTTTTCAACTTTTGACTAAAAATGGCCGAACTAAAGATGCAGGGAATTTGATTATCTACAACTTGCGTCATGACAATGTTTTCCCTATGATCGATAGTTTCCTACTTAAACCTGAAAAAGGAAGGCGAATTAAGTTATTGCATTAGTTCGTGTATTTTCACCTTTAGCGCATAATCAAAGATGAACAAACTTGTAGGCAATAAAATTCTCGACAACTTTGATCGTTACTTTTTTCCCCTAGGATCAATATTTTAGGTCCTACGGCTTTAGGAAATCTAACGGAGCTTCATTGAGTACCCGAGACGCAAACGTCAGCTGAGCCAGCGAAAGGGCCGGTGGCGTTCCTTTCGTCCACAAAAGGACTCCCCTTTATAGGTCCAAGTAGGAAAATGTCGATCGTGGACAAAAAATTGTTAAAACCAAAGTTGTAGAGAATTGAATTTCCCACAAGTATAGTAATGACCATTTTGCGTAAAAAGTTTAAAATGGACGAGTTATTTGGCAAAAATAAATTCCCCATAAGTTCAAGATGACAGCCAAAGTTCCCGCTGAAAATTTGGATTTAGACTACCAACGGTCCTAACGACCAGAAAAAGAAAATACTGGTATTCAATAATTGCAATTTCAGGTGATGCTCTTGTACATCCCGACTGGTCTACTAATCGACATGTACAAAGCTCTTTTCCTCGCGAGGGCTAGGGGGGATACTCGCACGGGTGAAAGTGAAACTCGTGGGCGCCAATCCGGTCGAACGCGAATAAAAAAAAGCACACGTTGCAGTCTCGATGATCGGGCGTCCGACAATTCGCGAATTCGTTGAACGGAAGAAAAAAAAATATCCCGAAGGGAAGAAAAACAAATGAAGAAAGCCGTGTAATAGAGCGCGACGGGTATCGGGTGCGCCGATAGGAGACCGACCGTACTCGGGCGCTACGTAGGCTCGCACCGTTGGAACGCGATGCAACGAATTTTACGCTCTGAATAATTGCTCGCCCGATATGCGTATTCGTCGAATAATCGTAGCGTGCCCGACAACTCGTACCTTGGCAACGACGCGGCTCTCGTACCTCTACGATTGACCGCTTTCGCCAAAATATATCTATATATATATGTGTGTGTGTGTGCGTGTTCAAAAAGCCGAGCAGCTGTTCGATAAATCCGATCGCGTACCGTCCTCGGCTATCGGTAACCGACTGACTCGCGCTCGATGCGCGCCCCCTTCCCACCGTCAAGAAAGCAGCGTCGTTGCGCGCTCGTCCCGCGACAACCGCGGCGAAGAAAAGCGTTGGTGGCGAGAAAAAAAAAGAACCGGACGAAAAGTATCGTTGAAGAGTCGCGGGCTCGCGCGCCCTCGCGATTACGCGAGTGTCTCTCGGTGCTTTCGCAATACCAGAACTGAATGTATCGAGAGTCCAGAGCGAGGTATATAGGCGCGGTAGCGACGTATGCGGCCACGGCCGAGTGAAAGGCGACGACGTATCGCGTAGCAGCAGCAGGGGGGGGGCATCCACTCGTACCAACGGGGCCGGAAAAATGCTCGCGTATGCAACAGTTACCGATCACGGTGCTTCCGTGTGTCCCCAATTATCGATCGCATTAACAACGTGGGACATTTTAAAATTCCGGTGATGGCCAACTTTTTGTTTTCCTATGGTCTGATGGCTCTGGTGGTCGTCGTCATCGTGGTAGCGCGCGCATAGTCGTCGAGGGTCGTTGAACCGGTGGTTGACTCGCGCAATTGCGTGCTTTGCGGAATTATTTTGCATTCGCCGTCACGGGGCTCTCGAGCAACCAACAGCGAGACTCCGCATTGCTCTGTTCCTTTGACAGAGGCTGGACTCACCGAGAGTGACGGCTTCTCTCGTCGATCGACCTGGCTTGCGTTGTTGTTGGATCGATCGCACCTGGTAACGCCTCCTCCGGTACCGACGTCATCGTTGCGCCCACTCTGCTTCCGCAGAACCATCTCGTTCTCTAAACTTTGTTCCAACTTGAAATGCTTTTTCGCTTCGCCGCAAGAGGGCCGGAGAAAGAGGAACAACAACGCGATTGATGGATGTTGCTGCGAACCACGGTATTGCATACAGGTCTGGAAACTTGGGTGAGGTAGGCTCGGACAATGAGGCAAAGCGGTGGTTCTCGCTTGTGCCACCTGAAGCGCTGCTACCTTGGAGTGAACCAATCAAAAGCAGCTCCGGACAACTGTGTAGTGGTGAAGATTTTGCAGAATGGAGGATATTTTCAACAGCACTATGATTAGAAAATGATTTGGTTCTTTTTATTTCTGATCCCATAGCGAGAGTGACTATTTGCGATTTAAAAAATCCTCGAGCTTGTTCATTGAGGAGTTTCGGGATAATTGACAAAATATTACCATTTGATTTAAATTTGTAGAGTAAATTCTTGGTCATTTACTGAATGTACCCTCCACATTTTAAGTCGACCGTCTACACCGTTTTTATAAAATCTATCATTGAAAAAACACTTTTCAACATAGGGAGATGCCTACGCTTATCGCTCAATGGCAGTTTTACGCATGAGAAAGTCTGACAAAATGTTTAACATGTTATGCAAAACCGCGAAATCACTCAGTACGTTATGACAATTTTGTCAATCAATGTCATAATGTACTCCTTATGTTATCTGATCATAGGCATCTCCCTATGTTAAAAAGTATTTTTTCAATTGTAAATGTTATAGAATCGGTGTAGACGATCGATTTCAAATTTAGAAAGTTCATTCAGCATATGACAAAGAATCTACTGTATAAATTTTAATCAAATTGTAAGATTTCGTCATTTGTCCCAAAACTCCTTAATGGCAACTGTAAACGTCAAGCGACAGAAAAAGACTTTTGAGACGGTAAATATTATATATTTTCGCGCAAATGTGTTGAAACGTCTTAAGCACTTGAAGGGGGGAGATACCTTTAGGCAAGGAAAAAATTCGCTGATTTTCATGATTTTTTTTAAAGGAACGGTTTCTTCACCATTTTTTTAGACTTAAGGTATGTTTTTGTACTACTTTTGGCTCTTACATGGTTTTTAAAATTAATTGTTCAAAATAGTGGCTTCTAAACTGCATTTTCAAAACTGGCGTCATGTATAGCGAAGAAATTAATCGACCGAATCTGATGAAATTTTTTATAAATCTTTTGTCACCTTATTGTCTAAAACATGACTCTAAATGTTTTTTGAATTTTTTTTTAAAAGTCTTTTTTATGGCACGATGTAGCCATTTTTTCGGGAAATTCAATCTTTTTGTTTCCAGGCGTACCATTTCATCGATTGTCAACATTTCTAACAATTTCTTGGCTCATATTCTGAGTAATGACGTTGAAGTTTGCATCGTTGGAATGCAACGATTTTTATCTTATTTCTTTATTTTTATTATTATTCAAAACTTTTGTTTTTTAATTTGAGGTCGTAAATCTATAGTAAACAGACGCAAAAACATTCGAATGATTTTTATAGCCTAAAACGGCCAAATAGAAGTTTATGGATGTAAAAGATTTGATTTGCGTTGCGTTCCAACGTTGCAAACTTCAAAATTATTTCTGCCTATGAGTGTTGATGAACGGAAAATATTCGTTGGCTTTTTTCAGATTAATCCCGCCTACGCTACGTGTCACGCAGTCTGACGACATCCGCTGCAACCCGTTCAGACGACTGTGCCATGCGTTCGCCATTTTTAAAAGATTTATACCAAAAATACCATGTAACAGCCAAAAAGATCTAATAACACATACCCTGAATCTAAAAAATGGTTGAGAAATCTTCCCTTTTGACAATAATCATAATAATCAGCAATTTTATCCTCGCTTAAAGGTATCTCCTCCCTTGAATGCGTGGAATTGCAATTTTCGATTTTCGATGCAATTCTTCATGCTGCGGAACTTTAAACACCGAACACTTTCCACTATAGTTTTAAAAACTTTTCAGACAGTTCGGTACGATGCACGCTTTAGGCATTTTTTGAATTGAATAGACCGTGTACTTTCTTTCGACACTACGACGGAACACTAAACACGAGAATCAAAGACTCTGAGGAAGTTATCTATTAATGCATATACAGGGTGTCCTGTTGTGAATGGACGATCCTGCAACTGTCAATAGGTCAGATCATATCCTACTATATGCTGGATTTTCAATTTAGTAAAAGTCACACGGTTTTCGAGATTTTGGGCGTTATGTTATTTTTTTGAGAGAAATCATCTGCATTTGGTTTTTCGCGTGCCATTTCTACAAATGATATGAGTCGTCAATAACTCAGCAACTTTTTTAAGTAATTGGCACTATATGCGTAGTACATGTTTTTTACACCGCAGGCTATCAAAGTCAGGTGTTCTAATTGGTTTGCATGAAAATTCTGCATAAGGTCCTTTTTAACAAAGTTGCCTTAACATTTAGGGTTGAAAAGAATACTTTTCTAGATAAAACAAATAACCAACAGTATTTTTTAAAAGACCGGGTCAAAAAAAGTTGCATATGCGAAAAACCAAAAGCAGGTGATTTTTATCTTGAAAACCGTGGGCCTTTTACTAAACTGAAATTCTAGCTATAGTAGGACATGATCTGTATATAAACAGTTGCATGATTATCCATTAATAACAGGAATCCCTGTATATATCTTACAAGAGCCCTACGTGACGCGCGCTCCTAGTGGCTAGATGAGGAACTAAGTTTGTGCCTCACTAACGGTGACACTCTACACCACTAAAAAACGCCGGAGTTTCCAGACCTGTATGTAAGACCGTGGTACGAACGCGCCGCATCCGTTGTCTCTCGCGTTGCTCGTCCTTGGCTCGTCGAACCGGTTTTCTCGCCGCCCTCGCTCGATTCCGGCCTCCAAACGAGACGTGAGTTCGACTTCTGCCACCCCCCACTGCCCCCCCGCGAGTCAAAAATCAGTCACGCTGAGCCTATGCAAAAAGTCGAAACGCGAGCACCTGTTGGGGCGATACGCGAAAAAATGTCTTGCGTGCGTACGTACGTCCATTCGGTGTTTCGATAGAAGGGTTGTCTGTGCAAGAGGGATATCGATTGCCACCTCGTCGCGTCTGCGTCTGCGCGAGAATCACCGACCCTTTTTTTTTCGTGCAGTTCCAACGACAACATTATATTTTCACGGAATTGCGTAGGGTATACCGACCAGTGAATGGGGGAACCAATGAATGGACGAAAGCTGATTTATATTTTGAATAAGTGAGGAATATCAATTGTCGGTAAAAACTCGACTCACTATGATTTAGGAAAAAAATCACAGGTGTCGCTAAAACCGATTTCGCAGTTTGCTATCGAATTTTGACGTCACGACGAAATTTTCTAGTTTGTGGTACTTGCACACCGCGCAACTTACAAGGAACATCACTAGAAGGTCCGCCGTCGATTTTGTTGAAACTCATATATGTGATAAAGCATTGAAAACTATTGGACACGTTTTTATTTTATCTGCGGAAAAACATTTTTAAAGGGGGGATACCACCTCTGAAAGAAAAGGCGTGTCGGAGGGTGATTTTGCAGTTTCACCCACAAGCTTACCAATCTGAATGAAAGAAAAAACAAAATTCTTCCAATGTCAAGCGATGAAAAATCCACTATAGAATAATAGAATAAAAATTAAATTAAGGGGTGACACGCCTTTCTTGGAGCCCCCCTTGAAAACGTTTTTCCGCAGATAAAAAAAAATACGTGTCTAATATTTTTCAATGCTTTACTCGTCTGCATACTTATTGCAGACGAAGTTTCATGGTCGTGTTATCTCGCGCTGCGGCAATGTGAATTGATCACCTAGATCGTGCGATTTCACGCCATTGGACTTCTTTCATTGGGGTTTTCTTGAAGAAAAGGCGTATGCCAATGATCCACAGACCATTCCGGAGCTCACGGAAGCAATTGGACCCACCATTAATAATATTAATCCGCAATTATGCCAAAATGTTATTGAAAATTTCGTCAAAAGAATAAACGTTCGCAAACAAGGACGAGGCAGCCATCTAGCGGATATTGTGTTCCACACATAACCTCCATCTTTATACCTTATATTAAAATAAAAATATTCGTACTTTTCAAATGAATAATACTTTTTATTAATAAAGAAAAATCTCAGGTCATTTTGAGAAACCTTATATAACTTGAGATAAAATCGATTTTTGATTTTTCGCCAATTTTTTCAAATTCGTAATAATAGGCCAGAATACGACACGTTTATTTACTGCTGCTGTATTCTAATCTCTTTCCAGTGAATGGACGTATGGGCTCTGTTATGATCATTCTCAAACCAGCGAAAACAAATTAGCTCATCTGCTGAAAATTGCAAACTTATTTACTGTTAAGAGATGACAATGTACATCTCATTAAATATTCTCATAAAATCATTTTATTCGTTCGGTTGATTTCGACGAAATTTAATTTTCTCTTTCTCTGTCGAAACAAACTTTGGTAGCTTTTTTGGGAATGTCACGTTAAGGCGGGATATACATATACAACTATCGAAAACATTGATTTCTTTTCTTTTTTCTTTAAACGATAGAACTATGGATGTGGAATATTTTCCCAAAGTTTCAAAGCGAAATTCGGAAACCATCAAACGTTACAGCCCGTCAACGCTGTGCCTCACCGCTCGGGTTCGGGGTGGGCGTACATTTCGAACCCGTTTTTCTCGAAAATGCATTTTTGAAATTGGCGTGTAGGATTACTCAAAAACTGTTAAGCCGATTGAGTTGAAACTTGATAGTAATATCGATGATAATGCTACCTTCTAATTGACGAGAATTGTTATTAAAATATTAGAAAAAAAGTACTTTTTCATTCACACGCAAAAGTTTTCATTCACACGAAAAAGTACTTTTTCATTCATTCATACACACGTTTTTTTCAATCCAAAGTTTACAGAAATTTTGCGTGAAATATTATTTTTATTTGTAAACGCGTGCCTTTCTCTTAATTTCGCATTTTCTTCATTTTCATTACTGTCAAATAGAAACTATACATGATTTAACTGAATTGTTTTAAATTAGGGGCCGTCTATATATTACGTCATCGATTTTTGTCGATTTTACCCCCCCCCCCCCCCCCCCCCCCCCCCCCACCCTGAAATCATCCTATCCTTCTGATCGTAATAATCCAATTATAGTTGCCGTCATCCAACCACCAGACCCGACCCACTATTTTTAAATGACGTAATTTATGCACGACCCTGTATTTGCAAATCAAAGTCTACGGGAAGCTAAACGGCACGCCGATTCGCAACTCCCGCGGCAAACTTGCTGTAACACGCCGCCACAGCTCCGCCATTTCGATGATAAATGTACTAAAAATATGGTTTTGCATAGTTAAATATACTGTTGAAGTATACCTACAGTTTGAGAATTATAGAATATGTATTTCTTAGTTTAAAAAATTCCTCAAAATTGCTTAAATTTCTTCGGTCTGAATGTATATCCCAACTTAAGATGCAAAAAAAGCTTTGTATACTTTCTACGAAAGCATAATAACAAATATAATACTCATATATGTCAGGATATCATAATCTCAACATCTAATTTTTCAATAAAAATGAATAATAAATCGTTATCCTTTACCGCGTTCATCTACATTACACGTCCATTTGCTGGCGGTCGAGTGTCCATTTACTGATAATTTCGTCCATTTGCTGGCGGTCGAGTGTCCATTTACTGATAATTTCGTCCATTCACTGATGATTTCACACTGTCCCTACTTATTTCTCAATTCCTCCAATATTATTTGTTGCAATTACTTCGAATATTTTTTCCTTCTACCAGAATAATATCCGTCGTAAGCTATAGCAATTAAAAGATGAGTTTTCATAATATTTTTATTTTTCAGTCCGGCTGAAACGTACAGTGTCGTTATTTGTCCATTTATTGGTCGGTTCATCCTGTATTCCGGAAAAAAGTATCGTCGCTGCGTTATCGCGACCCACGGTTTACATACAGATCTGGAAACTCCGATGTTTTTGAGTGGTCAGAAGTATCACCGTTAGTGAGGCAACAACTTAGTTCCTCATCTAGCCACCGGAAGCGCTGTCACGTAGGGGTCTTGTAAATATAGATATACAGCAATAGATAGATAACCTCCCCAAAGTCTCTGAATTGCGTTACCATGTTCCGATGTAGTTTCGAAAAAAAGAAAACCGTTAATTGAATTCGGAAAATGCCTATAGTGTGGATCGTAACGAACTGTTGGAATAGTTCTAATAACGATACTGGAAAGTGTTCAGTGTTTAAAATTCCATAGGACGAAGGTTGCATCGAAAATGGGGAAAACGGCAAAAATGATTAATTGTAACAAAAAAAAAAAAAAAAAAAAACAAACTCGCTAAATTCACGAAACAATAAAAACGGCTCCTTAAGAACCTTGATTTTCAAATCGGGGGTCGTCACGACATACATAATGCGTTAATTTATTTCTTTTACTTCCTCTTCCATTATATTTATTTCCAGGTTCTCATAAACATTATAGAGAAATAAAAAATAAAAAAATAAGTTATACAAAGAAATAAGGAATGCAATCTACTAAGAAAAAACAGATGAATCAGACGAAAAAAAGGGAAAAAAAACTAAGGTATAAAGTTGTTCATACCCCAGCTACTCCAATGGCCAGAGACCAAATTGAAAAACAACGGAAGTTCGAACACACGAGAAATGCAGTCTACTGATATAATAATTGTCATTCTTACCATAGGATCGGTAGTAAAGAAAACTAAATTATTTCCCATTCAAATCGCTCTCAAGGAGGTTGGAGCGGTCTAATTGAGTCTTATGACTGTTTATGAATTATTATTTTCAATGACCCTCAGACGAATGGATCCGTGGTATAGATTTATTCTGTAGATGCTAATTTTTCATGAAATATATAATTAAAGGGCAATATTATGCATTTTTATATTTTTATTACGCGAATAAGAAAAACTTTTGGGTTACTACCAGTTTAAAAGTATAACATTATCGATGATCATTTTGAAGAAACTACGTTAGTGAATGTTTTATACAAGAATGAAATTTTAAGTTATTTATAATTATGCCTATTTATATTTATCTCACGAGATTATTTATTATTACCATTGATGAATATTAAGTATTGCCGAAACACGGTAACTTCGCGGATATTGAGGTTGGCAGCAATGCTCTTCATTCGCCAGCCAAGATTCCAAATCTTTTACTAAACCTTGATGGTTCAACATCGAATATATGTGGTGTACGATGGGCAAAATGAGTTTTTCTTCTGTAAATGTTTACAAATGTCTAGTTTGTGTTAATCCGTTGTTAGGAATGGTTTATCTTGGTGCTAAATAGCCAAAAATATTACATCACTCGTAGCGTGAACGTCTTGCCCATCTAACCACCCGTAAAATTACTCACATTGAACTATTCTTTATATCTGGTGTTTTATGGTGAACATTTTTCAAAAAATTCGTACAGACTGTATAGTCTACACAATAACGTATACATATATATATATATTAAAATTTTGGATTGTGGCTAGCGCTCCGTCCGCCTTAAGGAGATACGATCCTTAATATCAATCCAACGTTCGGACTTAAATTTTTTTATGATGTCGACGAAGATATTATACACTCTTTGGCAAAATTTGAGCTATATTGACCTTTTAGTTTTTTTCTAATAAAATTGCAAATTCCGGAACGTTGAGGTAATGAAACACATCGTTTTATGAAGAAAAATATTCGATTTTTCACCAACTTTTTATGCAAAAAGTATTAAATATAGAATATTGATATTTGGTATGTTGACCAAGCCGTCTTTATTGAACATCAAAATATTTTTTAAAGTTTGACAAAATATGGTGGTGGGAGTGGGAGGAACCACGTATGTTGGTGCACGGGCGATGACATTCTTCGCTTGCAGAAATCCTAAGTCACGGACAGGTGATCGGAAGCAAAAAAATCGAACATATTTTTACTTGTACAATATTGTGTATAAGTTGACGTAGAATCAAAATGAACTATTGAAAAATATACAATAGTGAGCGATCAGAAGGAAGTTTGTTTTTCTCCCCAAAAATATTCGCAGTTTTATGCTCACTATTTTTTATTTTTCAATTATTCTTCTTGATTCTAGGTCAACTCATACACAATATTGTACAAAGTAAAGATAGGTTTGATTTTTTTTTATTCAGATCACCTGTCTGGGACTTAAGACTTCAGCAAGCAAAGAATGTCATCGCCTCTGCACCGACATACATGGCTCCTCCCACTCCCACCGCCATGTTTTGTCAAACTTTAAAAAGTAGTTTGATGTTCAATAAATACCGCTTAGTCAATGTACCAAATATCAACATTCTATAGTCAATACTTTTCGCATAAAAAGGTGGTGAAAAATCGAACATTTTTTGGCCCAACAAGGCAAAACCTTTCCTTAAGGTAATCCTATTACACTGTGATCCTTTACACTGTGATGATTCCTCAAGGTAATCCTATCGCTTCACACTAGTCATACCACTGATCATACTTGAAACTTTTACAATTTATATTTTTAACATATGCAAAGAAAATTGTTTGTAATAACTAAAATTTTCCATGTGTAAACTGTTTAACGAATGTTCACGTTTAATAAGAAAAATGAAAAAATAGTTATTCCAACGATTCGCGCAGCATTTCTAGGTTTGATATTTGGCAACATTGGTTCTATCTCCATCTATTTTTACTCAACCAGGCGAGTTTAACCTCCATGCTTTTGAACGTTGATCTGTCAACACAATGTCAGGTGCGGGAAATATAAATTATTGCATTTGGGCCACAACTCGAATAAAAGCGTGGAAAATTTGTGTCAGCGAAATTAGTCTGTTCAAAATGAAATATGTGTGGAAATTCAAATGAGTGCGATGAGGTTAGGACTACAGTCAGCTGTTGCCTTGCTGTCACGTCCCTTTATCGTAGCAAGTGGTAATAAATCCAATATCGCAAGTTCAAAATAAACTTGATATTACATCAAAATTAGGTCAATAAGCGTAATTTTTTCTGAGCGCATTGTATTACTACAAATCTTGAGTATGTAAATCTTATTATTTTTAAGAATCTGACGGATTCCCACTATGATATACACTTTTGTAGCGACCGGAAATTGAGTTTTTATATGTCGTCTCGGAATTTCTTCTCAAAAACACGCAATCTTAATTTTTTTCTCTGTAATTAGGTCGATAACCGACCCTGAAATTTTACAGAGACGATTATTAATATGTTTAGTGAAGCTCAAAAAAAGATGATGAGAATCCTATGGATTGAAGCTTGGCGATAGGATTACCTTCAAAATATTGTTTATGCCAAAAAAATGTGCTCTATTGCACAGCTGTTCGGACCTGCGTTTGATTGGCCACTCCTAGGAAGCAGTGCTTCAGGTGGCAGAAGCGAGAACTGCACGTATCCAGAACTGTATGCAAGACCGTGGTCGCGACCCAACGACGTTAGACGTTACACCTCGGGTGTCGCCCCGCACTCCCAAAAGCGCCGATAGCGATGAAATTCGCCGCGACAGCGTAAACGTTCGGCGCACGAAGAAACTTTGCACTTCGAGGCAAAGGGACAAACCTGCTCGGCGCGGTTTGACAGTCGCCAGCTGTGCGCGTGTGCGCGCGCACCACCGATCGGCGAGAGCCAGAGGTTAGGTGTCGCCCGTGGAATTTTCCGTTTCTTCCCACGAGCCACGGAGAAGAAAAGAAGAAAAAAAATTCTAAGCGCAAAATGGCGGCGATTGCAATTTTAGGACGTACTCACCTCGTTGAAGGCCATCTTCTTCGTTACGCTTCCGGATTTGAGAGTTTTACCGGCGCCTCCTTGTCCCACCGTTCGCTAACTATTTTACGAGTCCCGTGACCGCTTTTGCCAAAACAAGAGATAATGGTTACTCCCGCGAGTTCCGCGACAAGCATACCTCGTCGTTTCGTCGTCCTCGTCGTCGTCGTCCCTCGCGAATTCACGGAGCATCGATGACGCTCCGAATGAAATAAATAAATAAACGGCAAGGTTCTTTCTGTCGTATCTGTGCGCGCGCGCGGGCGCGGGCGCGTGCCCGACTCTGGGCAGTAGACCGTCCGCGATCGCGACAAACTAATTAATGGCGCGATACGATACACGAGTTTTTTCCTACCACCGATGCCAGACTCGCATTCCTCAGGTGGGAAGCCCGCGCACTACTCCCCGTCCTATACGCCAAATTTCGGTGACAAGCTCGTCGAGCGGTTTTTTCCTCCATCCACGATCGATCTTTATCGCGCAGCGCAACGGTCCCACCTCGTCGTATAGCCCGATATTCCTTTCGAGCTTCCGCGTCTTTTCTTTCCGATTTTGCTTTTTTATTTTTTTTTCTGTTGCGTTATTATTCGCCGAGCGACACTGTGGCGCGATCAATCGTGGCGCGCCCGTACCCTTCGGTTTTTCACGTATTTACGATGCACCGCGGAGACGACCGCGAACACGGTCAGCCGCCATATTGGTGTTTTTCTTTTCTCTTTTCTTTCGACCAGACGCGCCGCGGTGAACCTCTCCGAAGTTGGCTACACCAATTGAGCTATTTGAACGGTTTCTTAGAAACAGCTGGCTAGTTTTTCGTTTTTTTTTCTCGAGTTAACCGAAGTTTGAAACTCCACGACTATCCAATTTCAATTTTGTTTCGTTCCGAACTGTTGTAATTGATTGTTAGAACAATTGGAACGTTTGTTGAAACAGTCTGTCGTTGAAAAATACAAATAAAAAATGACTATGAAGTAGCGCCGCCATTTTTATTACATTGCCATTGAGTTTATTTGAGGGGTCATTCGATCCCGAATACTTTGTCGGTGACGAATATTCAAATTAAAAAAGCAAGTTAAATACCATATGCGGTAAGTTCTTGACGCATGATCATATAGTTAGATGAAGTTAGCGCCGAAAAATTCATTATTGCGGTATTTTTACGTAATGGCTTTTATTGGCGAGAAAACGTTTGTAGGCGGGCAATATTCGAATTAAAACGTTTGTTAAATCATCGTTTCTCAGAAAAAGGCAAATACGATTTGTGTTAAGTTTTCCATGCATCGTTACATTGCTCGATAAAGTTACCGGCGAAATCGGGTGGAGAACTTACCACACATGTTTAATTTTTTTTTCATAAACGTGGTCTCACAAACATTTTAATTTGAATATTCGTCACCTACGAACGATGCCAGATCGAATGGCCCTCCCAAAGAACGTCAATGACGATATACAGACGAACCTCAATGTAACGAAGATTTATCCATTCCCTTCCGCTAGACACCTGAAACCTTGATACAACGACATAATCATATATGTTATGCTCTAATTGCTAATTAACTGTAAAAAATTCTCTAAATTAAACCTTTCGTTTTTCAATATCCCCATATTTATAATACCAATATATTTTTTTTAGGAAGAGTTTACGGAACATGACTTCGGTATAACGAAACCTCAATATAACAAAAACTCGATATAACGAACTTCCCTTGAGATTCATTATATCGAGGGTCGACTGTACATGAATAAGAATGGTGGCGCTAACTTCACGGTCGTTTTTTTTCTCTATTTTTTAAGGTATTCCTTTCGCGGAGGGCCGTCGTTTGTGGGGGCATGAGCAAGGCCCTTCTGAATCATTGATAAATTACATTGTCACTTAATTAAAATAAGTCACGATCAATTATTATACCCAACGATGATCTGGGACAAAAAATTTCGCGCAAATTTAGAAGATATAGAAATTTTTATACTTTCCTCAAAAGTCGCGGCTACGAAAATTATTGTACTACTTTTTTTTAATGGAAAGAAAAGCAACAGACACTGTAGAATTCACTAACGCAGAGCTTGTCGATTTTATTATATCCCAAATATTATTAATCTTTGAGAAATCTCGGTTAAAAAATGTTTGCTATCTCTTTCGCATTTGTATGTTACGTAGTTTTTTCTACTTCGCCTTAACACGAATGTGTGATTAAGGTATTCCTTTCGCGAAGGGCCGCATTTTGTGCAGGTATACGCAGGGGCCTTCTGAATCATTGGTCAACTACGTTGGCGCTTAATAAAAAAAATATTTCACAATCAATCATTATAGCCAACAATGTACTGGAATGAAAAAAAAATCGCAACTTTAGTAGATTTAGAGATTTTTCAATTTGCTCTGAAAAGTCGCGGCTACGAAAATTCTTCTGCTAGTCACATTTTTCAAAGTTTTATCATTAACATTTTCTTGAAACATTCGGCGACCCCCTTTTTTATCGTCATTACGGAAGCTTTAGATTTTTTGCACGCGTTGGACAGTTTAAATGAGGCATCTAGAGTTATTTAGTGTATAAATTATTCGATAGAAATGTGGCCAGCGTGTCATCTCCATAAAACACCGTATAAATGAGCCGAGTTTTAGAGTTGTAAATTTTCGTTAACGGTTCGGTAACTTGGCTTGAATTTTTAGCAGTATTTTGAGATGTATTTTTACTGGGTTAGAGATGAAAATCAGTTGATTGTTAAATATTCGGGTTCGTGAACGGCATACCTTAATGGGGAAGATACCCATAGGCGAGGAAAATTTTTCTGATTTTCGTGATTTTTGTTTAAAGGCAAGATTCCTCCACCATTTTTTAGACTTAGGGTTTGTTTTTTTATCTACTTCGACTGTTACATAGTATATTTTAAATTAATCTGTAAAAATGGCGGAACCGTGGCACGATCTTCTAAACGGGTTGCGGTGGATGTTGCCAGACGGCGTGACCCGTAGCGTCGGCGGGATTATTCTGAAAAAAAACGAAGATTTTTCATTCGTTAAAACTCATTCGCAGAATATAAACCAAAAAAGGGAGAAATGTTGAAAATGTATGAAATAATACGCTTTGATCGTATCAAATAGATCGAATTTTCCGAAAAAATGGTTACATTTTGCAATAAAAAAGTACTTTTTTCAAAAACATTTAGGGTTGTGTTTATACAATAAGGTTAGAAAGATTTATACCAAATTTCATCAGGATCGGTCGATTAGTTTTTTAGCTATACGTCACGCCAGTTTTGAAAATGCAGTTTAGAAGACCGTGCCATACCTCCACCATTTTTGAAGATTATGTAATAGCTTATGTAAAATACTATGTTATAGCCAAAGATGGTAATGAAACACCCTAAGTCTAAAAAATTGTATAGAAATTTTTCCGTAAAAAAAATAATAAATATCAGCATATTTTTTCCCCGCCACAGGTATCTCCTTCTTTAACGAAAGGTGATCGAAAAAATATTCGGATTGTTCTAACAATCACCTACAAACGTCTTACAAATGTTTGGAAAGAAAAAAAAAAGAATCGATAATCGTGTCGCTAACTTCACCATGCTCGACTGCCCTTACATTTTACCGATTTTACCATACGTCACGCGCATTATTGTCGTACGAGTGAATACGTCAAGATACGAGCACTGAAAATGCGTTTGTGCAAAGAGTACGCGGAATGAAAGTCTACGATTGGTCGCCGTGATACACGACGCTTTTGTCAATCAACTTCCAAATCCTCCCATACAAACTAACGGACACTATCAAAGGACTACCAAACGATTTCTAAAAGAAAGTTCAGCTAGTCAAAATGGGCGAGCCGACGCAAAAATCGATTCGCAAAAAAAAACAGCAGAGCGCTTCCAATCGACGCCCAACCACATGTTCCAAGAAAGTTCAAATAGATGGCGGTAACTTCGAAGAGGTCAACAAAAGTCTGCTTGTCGATTCGGCCGCTGTAAGAGCGCCGTTTTCCGCCTGCCGCCCCCCTCGTTCGCTACAGCACGCGTCGTCGTCGTCGTGTTCCTGGTGCGAAACGTCGCGCGACATAATTGATTCTCGAAAAATGGGTAGATCGAGATCGCGAACGAAATCGCCAAGCGGCAGCTCGCGTCGTCGTCACAAGAGCAAACATTCCCGAAAGCGTTCGAAATCCCGTGAAAAACGATCGGGCAGCAAGTATTCGGAAAAACCGAAGGAGCGAAGCTCGAAATCGAGGTAGGTGGGGCGCCGTTGTCCTTCGGCGTTGAGCCCCTCCACTGGTGGAGGTTAATACCGTATCATTAGTCTGGTTGCTTACAGAAAACGTTCGCACTCGGCGACATCGAGTAGCGGAACGGACGCCTCGGACGACGTTCACATTGTCAGTCACAAAAAGCGCTCCTATCATCGTGAGCGAGATCGCAAAATGGACGAGGTCGAACGTCTCGCCGAGATGGAGCGACAGAGGTAGCGACACGAGTCATTTAGTTGTTTTCTTTTGCTTTTTCTCTTTCGTTCCTTCGGCCGCTGCCGTTGCCGCCCTACACATTTTTTGTTCTTTGTGCTCGTGTTGTCAGGAAAAAGAACGAATACGCTAAGAAAGTCCTGGCGACGGCCGCCCTTCGGTAAGAAACACCGATTTCAAGCGCGTTAACTCGGCGAGCCGCGTAACGCCTTTATTTTTGCCTAATGTTTGTCGGCCGTCGCGAGTAGAGAATAGAGACGAAAAGTATTTCTCGGAGGCCCGAAACGGTGGACGTTAGAGAGAGGAATAACGATAATACACGGGTACAGGCGACAGCGCGAGACGGAGCAAAAAATGGTCGAGGAGGAGGCGGCCAAGAGGATCGAGGAGCTGGTGCAGAAGCGAGTCGAGGAGGAACTCGAGAAGAGAAAGGAGGAGATCGAGGCTGAAGTGCGGAGACGCGTAGAAGAGGCCAAGAGGGCCATGGAGCGTCAAATGATGGAGGAGATGGAATGGCGCCAGGCCAAACTCCGCGAGGAGGAAAAACGACGAGAGGTAAGACCGATCCGTAGAAACGTCGGATGATTATAGAGCCGAGAGCGCCGCGATCGTAAAGCCGTCGACCCGACGTTTCTCCGCTCTACTGTTTCGCGAGGCGACAAGGATTCGCCTTTAGGAGACGCGTCGCGTCGAGGTCGCGAACGCGACGCTCCGACGCTTGCCCCGACGGGCATTCTTTTTTTCTTCAAAATTGACCTAAGAGCTGCGAAAGCAGCTTATGACGTGTTCCCAAAAAACACGAAAATCTTGAATCTCCACGCCATCCACTCGTGTTTTTAAAAAACTTATTACGCGACACGACAACGAGCAGGCTTGAGAAGAGAAAAACAAAAATCGTTGGCTGTAGAGCTTTTGTTGTCACCGCGGTAGAGAACGCCGACCGACCAGTAAGAGAGAGATTAGTCAGTTCTTTATTTCCATACCCTTGCGGGTTTTTTTTTACACGGTTCCCCGCTCTGTACATTGATACCCTTTTACACGTTTCCTTTTATTAACATTTACCTTTCGTTTTTTTTTCTCCTTTATGCTTCCTTACCATGCATTCAAAGACTCACATACTCGCACAATTCTTTCATTGGTTCCCTTTAATTTCAGTATTAATTTTTCTTTCTAGCGCTTTCCCCTTGTAGCCTCCTCGTCACTTTTCCAAACCATCCGCCACTTATTCATTTTTTCTTTTATTCTTCCGCATTCAATGTGTTCCAAAATTTCTTCTTCCTTCCTACAATATCGGCATAGGGTATCTGCGCATCTCTATCACCTCCTTTTCCTACTTTTCTGCATCTAAACCTGGCTCATGTTTCTTCAGTTTTTCCCTCTATGCCCTTCTCGTCCCATTACTCTTTTATTTCTATTCATAACTTTGTTCCAGTCTCGTTGTATTTCCTGGTCGGTTTTTATTCGTATAGCTCCGTCGATTATTTTTCTTACTCCCTCCGTATCTTCGTAAGAGAGAGAGATAGAGAGATTGTTATTCGGCCGTTTAAATGTATCGCGGATATTTTTTTTCTCGAGGCGGAATTCAGAGCGGGTGGAACGAACATTAAAAAAAAAAAAAAACACCGAATCCGTTACATTGATTGGAAATGATTTATGTATTTTTCTGCAAATGATGATGTACTTGTAAAGCGAAAGCTTTGAAAAGAGCAACCTCTGTTAGACCGTGTGTGATGAGAAAAAGTGGAAAGCGTAGTTCTTAAGGGACAAGCAAGTTCGGCAGAAAGAAACGAAATTAGCAAATCCCATAGCAACAAACGGCACGACAGAGAGAAAAGAAAAGAAAAAAAAATATATAGGTCGGCTTCCTAAACTGACTACCAATGGAAGATGCCGGTTTTATTCTCACTGCGAAGTGTGCGATTGTCGATGAAGAAGGCATCCCCTGCGTGCTGGCGTGAGAGCTACATTCAGGTATTATCCAATTTATATATACTCATATCTTTCATTTAATTCATACAAAATATATAACATTGTTGTCTTTCCTTTCTTTTTTTTACGATCCTTTGCTCCGTCGAGGCCGTCTCTCTTGCTTTCCCGTGGAAAAAAAAACTCCCCCCCCGCGTTCTTATACTTTCGTCGATGTTTTATCTTTTTTCTTTTTTTTTTCACGGAAAACAAAGCCAGTAAATTAATATCAATTGAGAGAAGAGTCGTACGAGAGAACGTGTTGTCAACGGAGAAGGGGGACAACGAAAAAAAGAAATCACGCATATCCCTGATAACCTTCCCCACCGTAAAAAGTTCTTAGGATGCGTGACGCGAGGCCCGTTGTCGAACAACGGCTACAGCGGCGCGGCGATACGACCGCCGCCATCATCACCGACAACTACCACCGCCACCACTACCACCATCAACACCACCGTTCCTTATTATTTCTTTCGTCCGGACGTGTGACGAATGATGCAAAAGACGAGATTGAAAGAAAAGAGAAAATACGAAAAAGAAAAAATAATTGGAATCGCGTGGCGGTTCATCGGGCAAATCTGTCGATGCTTCGTGTAAACGTATGCCGTTGTCGTTGTAGGAGGAAGAGCGGAAGAAACGAGAGGAACTTGAAAGGATCATGGAGGAGAACAACAAAAAAATCGAGGAGGCCCAGAAAAAACTGGTAAGCAGACTCGTCAAAAATGTTTGTCATTGACTTGCGTTCTGTCTGTTTGTTTGTTTGTCTGTTCGGTACAAAATTTGCAATCGCTTTAAAAATAATTTCCGGATGAGCTAGAGACTTGAAAATTTAAACATAGCGCAGAACTGGATGACAATGCAATAATTACCTCGCTTTCTCGTCTGTCTGTTTGTAACAATTCTTTATAACAATTATCTCCTTCAAATATGATCAGGTGAAGAGAAACTGAAATAAAACCGAAATCTGCTACATGCCTCTGTCGTAATCTAATCAAGATGTTTAAAAACAATTGCAACATTTTATACACCCAAGATTAAAAAGCAGAAAATAATTATTTTAATGACATTTTTTTAAACCACGTATTTAAACCGGACTGAAAAGTATAAAATAATTTGTTCCAACCCCATGAAGATTCCTAACAACATACAGATTGTCCGGAAAATTTGTGATTGGGAATTTTGAATAGTCATGACAACACTTTTAAGATTTAAAATGAAAAATGTGGGGCCCATGCAATAGATAATAGTAAGGAGTGTAGGGAGTAGCTGTCGTTGAAAAAACTTACACAACAGTTTATATCATTTGCAGTGTAACAAAATTGTTAGTGACTTAAGTGAACTATTCATGCATAAGTTATCTATTGCACGCGCCCCACGTTTTTCGTTTTAATCCTACGAGTATTTTCATAGCTATTAAAAATTCACAATAGCACATTTTCAGAACAATCTGCATGGGATTATAAATCTGAATGGGGCTAGGAGAAATTATTTTAAACTTGTTAGCCCGGTATAAAAACGTGGTTAAAAAATTGTATTAAAATAATTTGTTTTCTTTCCTTTTTCTTGGAAATTGCGCGAGTTGTGCTAATCGAAAACCAATTGCAGGCCGAGGAGAGACTCGCCATGGTCGAGGAACAACGCCTGATGGAGGAAGAGAGGCAGAAGATGAGAAAGGAACAGGAGAAACGTATCAAGGAAGAGCAAAAGAAGATTCTCGGCAAGAACAATTCGAGGCCGAAGCTATCCTTCACCCTCAAGCCAGTTACGTGAGTCTGTACCGCTCGTGTGCAATCTTGCGTGTGATAACCGAGGCGTTGCGCTGCCCACTACTTCCCCTCTCGAGGGTGTTCATCGCGTCGTCACCCCGGTCACCCCCTGTCCCCCCTCGTTTTTGTTCCTCTCGCGATTCGAGGCCTCGTTAGCGGGCGAGGATTCTCAAACTCGACGTTTCGGAGAGAAACTAGAGAGAAAAGGAAAGAAAAGAAGAAAAAAAAAAGATTCGAATCGATCGAGCGATCTTGTCGTCGGGTGTCGCTGTCGTCGCCCGGTGCAACATGGATCGATCGATCGACGTATCGAAATTCACTAGCGCGCGTTAGCGACTGACGCTAGTCGCTTGGGGGTCGACTCGTCTTCGATTTTTTTTTTTTTTTTTTTTTTTTTTAAATAGCTGCACTCGTGCGTACGAGCGGCCGAGTCGACGCTCAGGCGAATTTTGTAATATAGCGCTTGCCATTATGATTGGTCGCTTTGAGAATTGTATAACGGACACGGCCCCCTTTATTTGTAAGATAAAAGCATTTTTAATAACGTCTCGGATGTTTGTTGTTCATTCGTGTGGTTTCTACGGTTTGACGATACTTTCGGCTGTTGGCTGCTGCTCAATATTCGCGTCCAACGAGCAATTTTTTTTCCCCACAACCTCGGCCTGTGCCGAGGGACGAGATATTCTTTTGTTCGGTATACCCGGACGATATTTTTTAGCCTCCGCCGCGAAGCAGGGAGTGGGCGTGAGGTTTGTCGAAGATTGGGGAACGTCACCGATCGGTGGATAACTCTCAGCTGCCGCTCCTCGTTCGTTGCACGACACCAACCATCTCGCGACGTTTCGCCAATTTTCGTCGCGTACGCTTGCCGCTGAATCATCGCTTGGAGCTTCGTCGGAGAGATCGGACGACGAGACGCGTCCCGTGGCTTGCATCTGTCGCAAAGATTGCGAGCTACAGCAGGAGGGCGCACTTTTTGTCGAACAAACGTTTATTACGTACCCGAAAGGACGCGGAGGACGGCGTGTCGGCTATTTCCAAGGAACAGGAATCGAGATTTCGAAACTCGTAACCATTCGCGGCCATGTTGAAGGTTTTTCTCGTTTTTTTTTTTGTTTGTTTGTTATTTTTCTCGCTCTTGTTCGCGCTGATAAACTTGAAAATTTAGGCCGAGCCGCAATTTTATTCTATTTTTTTATTTTTCATTTCTCAGTCTACACGCGATAGTCGTTTGTTCGATCTGTCTTTTGTTCGATACGTTTTCATTTCGAGAGACCCGAACCCACGGCGTACATGTCGTCGACTCGCTGCTGCTCCGAGCCTTTGGTTCTCGCTCGACGCCGACGCCGCTTCCTCGTCAAGGTTCCCCGTCGCGACGTATCAGCTTTCTCGTTTTTCGTCGTACTCGGGGGGTTGCTGCTCGCGGCGACCGCGATTTCCCGACCTGTACCGTACTTTTTGTACCTCGTTGCGGCGTTTCTCATCGCCGAATCGATCACCTGTTGATCGTTGTAAAAAGTAACTTGTAGGTTTGCGCGCGTACGAGCAGTTCGAGCAGTCGCGGTGTACGTGAAAACCACTTGAAATTGCAATAATGAAATACCAGTACTTTCTTTTTCTAATCGTTAGGGAGGGTCGTTGGTAGTCTAAATCCTGATTTTCAACCGGATTCTGCAGGAGCTCCGGTCGCTATAATGAACTTAAGGGGTCTTCTCACTTTAGACGCTAAAAAATACTATTTTCACGATTTTTAAAATAGATTTATATTATAGAATATTGATATAAACGTTGTTACACTTAATAAATACACTTTCGCAATACATCAATTTAAAAAAAAAAGTATTTATGTAACCCAAACAAACTTTAATCGCGTTTTTCTCGAAACAACGTTTTTTGACGGCTTGTTGATAAAATGTTCGAAACTACCGAACCGATCCTTATGACATTTTAACCACATACTCTTTACAACTATAGCTATAGTGCATATCAAGGATTTTTTAAATGTTGATATTTACTTTTTTTGTCAAAAACGGTAAAAAAACCATTTTTTTTTGCATATATCAAAAATCGTATGATATGCGTTACAGCCATTAACATACAGAATCTACAACCGTTTGATTTTTTTATTTCGGATGATCCATCACGATTTTTTAACTACCATTTTCGTCTACAGTTACTTGAATAAATAAATAAAAATTTGACGCATTTCGAAAGCGTATTTATTAAGTGTAACAACTTTTATAACAATATCTATAATATAAACTTACCAAAAAAATCATGAAAATAGCCTTTTTAGCGTCTAAAGTGAGAAGACCCCTTAAAGGGAATTCGTTAATGTCAAATAACTCGCCCATTATCAACTTTTGACCAAAGATGGTCATAACTAAACTTGTGGAAAATTCAATTCTCTACAACTTTGGTCATCACCGTTTTTTGTCGACGATCGATATTTTCCGACTTAAACTTGAAAAAAGGACTCCTTTTGTTGCCCGATGGGATGCCGCCGGTGCGTCCTTTTGTTGGCCCAGGTACCGGTGACGTCAGCGTCTGGTTCGCAGGTCGATGAAATTCCGTTAGATTTGAATCTTATGGCGGGTTTACACTCTCGCGCGAGTGGCGAGGCGAGGCGCGAGGCACGCGAATGTAAACGCTCCCTCGTGCCTCGCCTCGTAGCTCGCCTCGCCACTCGCGACGCTCGCGTCGGAGGCGGTTTTTTGGGCACGAGTCAAAGGGCCTCGCGAGTGACGCGAGCAAACTCAACGGATATCGCGAGAGTGTAAACTGAAACTCGCTCTACCTCGCAACAATACGCGAGCTGCGAGGCGAGATACGAGACGAGGCGCGAGGCGAGAGTCTAAACCCGCCATTAAATGTTGATCCTAGAGGAAAAAAGGTAAGAACCAAAGTTGCAGAGAATTGTATTTCATACAAATTCCCTACATATATGTTTTTTGCGTTAAAGTTGAAAATAAACGAAATAATGCAACAATTTAATTGTACTCCCTTTTTTAGGCTTACGCCGGAAAGTATCAATCGTAGACAAAAAAAATGGCGACCAAAGTTGTAAAGAATTAAATTTCCAACAGGTTTAGTTATAACCATTTTTACTGAAAAGTTAAAAATGGGCGAGTTATTTGACTAAAACAAAATTCCGCTTAAATGAAATGTAGTGGCCGAAGTTCTTGCAGAATTGGTCGAAAATCTAGACGTAGACAAGAATGACCTCCCCTAACGATTAGAAAAAGGAAATACTGATACTTAATTATCACAATCTCCAATGTACATTGCGACTGGACCTGAGAGCGTGTCACCTGCTTAGTCTCCTTCTCCGCGATTCTCCCCCCCGATGTCAAGGACTTTTGAGGCTTCGGGGAGCGAAGTTGCGCCCCGACAATCGTCGCGGGCTTTGGTGACTCGGAAGTACGGTCCTCCCCGTCTCTCTCCTCCGCGGGTGCTTCCGCAATCGATTCGACGGAAAGAAGAGAATTTTTGGAGGATCGTCCAACGGGAGCGGAAGTGACGAGGGTGGTCGCGCTGCCTCTAGCTGCGTGCCGATTCCGCATAGCGGTGGGAGGCGCGTCGAGCTTGCAACGAGCGACAAATTCCCGATCAAGTCGCAGCTCCAATTCCTCGATGAGATCGACTATGACGGGACCGACGTAACCTCGAGTCGCCGTTTTCGCGGTCCTCCCTAAAGAGATGACCT
>OZ023324.1:17304200-17324992 GCA_964007375.1 Ophion obscuratus
AGGAAACCAAAAGTATGACTATTATCGTACAATGCTAACCTACAAACTCATTACCTAACCTGACCTGTCGCCCCGGACTCTAAGCTCGCCTGTTTTTAATATCATCATCATCATTATTACTATTATTATTATTATGTTATGCTATTGTAATAACCTATGGCTATTATATTTACCTAACCTAACAACTCATTACCTAACCTGACCTGGCGCTCGACAACCTAACCTAGCCTCTTTTTATTATTATTCGTCATCCCCAAAAGTCTTGGCGCCTCCCACGGCCTATGGTATAAGCTCTGCTAGTATAGTCAACGCCGATAAAATACATTGATAACAATGGACAAAATTTAAAAAACGAAAGATTACTCGAGATTCTGCTGTGTTTCAGGGTGCGAGGCCAGCGTGATTACCGTAAAGTGGGGTTACTTTGAACAGCTTTTGGAAACAATTTGTAGGTAATTTTATTAACATCCTGAATGCCAACTTTTTTGCTCCAATAGAATATCGTCCTTTGGCTATCAAATGTATAAGAAAGTCAAGCCCCACCACCGCCCACAATTTCATTTTTTTTAAGTGTCAAAGGAACCTCGAGCGTGGGGTTTCTTTGACATCATTTTGATTACAAGATTTAATATTTTATGCAGTATACTTGAAAATAAATTAAAAGCAACGATTTTCACGATCAAACTGTTATCTTTATTAAGGTCTTAGGCCACAGTAACGGGTATGGAATCATGTGCGAATTTAACAATTTTGTTTTCGTATGAAAAAGTGAATCACTCATAAAATGAATTACTCATCTATTTAGTATGAATATCAAGCTGTCAGAAAATATAGATATTTTTTTATGTACAAAATGGCCGACTACCAATATTTTCTTTTTTTAGGCGCTCCGCGGCGTAACATTTAGCATCCACAATTTTTTACCTAGAACAAAAAACAAAAAATCTCGTCGATCTACATTAGAATACCTAGAGAAGTACGTACGGAATTTAAAAAATATTGTTTCATTCAAAAGTCGTATGTATTTGAAGTTAAGGAGGTTGGAGCGTTAGGTGTGGCCAAGCCTAATCCAAGGTTAAATTTAATAAAATGAACATTTAGAAAAAAAAATCCTCATCTTGCCCATCGTAAACCATGGGCCAATAATCTCATGACGTAAATATGAATAAGCATAATTATGAATTACTCAAAATTTCATTGTGAATTGGATAAAACATTCGTTGTTGTAGTTTTTTCATAATAATCATCGATAATGTTATGCTTTTTCAAGTTGGTAGTAAAACAAAAGTTTTTCTACTTTACGTAATAAAAATGTTAAAATGCATAATTATGCCCTTTAATTATATATTTAAAAAAAATTAGCATATATAGAATAAATCTGTACCTCGTTTGCACTTTTTTGAGGTTCATTGACAAAAAGATTTTACATAAAAATATCAAGTACCTAGGGTACTATTATAGGCACTCAATCAGTCTCATAATTATCATTGAGATCAAAATCAACTTGAGCAACATTAAAATCAACTTTAGCAACATTATAATAAACTTGAAAAACAAACTTGAGTAACAAACTGCCCACATTCAAACCTTCTTTTGGCGCTCTGTTAAAGTAGTCCCAAAAACTGTCAAAGTTACCCTTAACGTCATTTTAAACTCGTTTTACGGTACCTTACCCAACCTAGAATCTCATTAATTAACCTGATCTGTCGCTCGACAACCTAACCTACCTTTTTCTTATGAATTTATTCAATATATTTATTATAATTATTATTATACTATAATGACAAGATGAAACGCGCATGCGCGCGAGAAAATGTCGATCACTAGATGGCGCTGAAATAGCGCGGTTGCGCACCGCAATATCGATAAAATCGAAGGCGCTATATGGCCCCGAAATCATCATCATCATTATCGAGCATTCTACGGAATCAAGGTTAACCGGGCGGCAAAATTATACACGTATACGGGTGTACTACAAGTGGCGCGGCGAGCGGCGGAGGGGCAATCCGGGCGCTCGGCTGGACGGCCCGGTGCGCAGCGGGGCGGGACAGGGGGAAGGAATTCGTTATTTACGAGAGCCTTCGTTTTTCGCGAATGATCGAATCGATTCTAGGCCTTGGCTCGACCGACTGAGGCGACCACGCTTGCGGTCTCGTGTATCTGCGTTCTTTTTTTTTCTTGTAATTTTTTTTCTTTTTCTGTTTTCGTATCACATGACGCAATCGCCCGAGTCTCGGGCTCGGGAGCTCCGCGCTCCAAACTGGCAATTTGCGCGCGATGTGTACATGTGCGCATGTATGTTTTTGCTTGTGCGATCTGGATAGTGCCTTATCCAGACGCTCGACATACGCTAATAAAGGTGCATATATATATATATATATATATATATATACGAAAAATATGTATCCCGCGACATACGTGAGCGCGTTCACGTATCGCGCGATATACGAAAACGCGTTCAATTATTGCGCGAGACCGATAAAATATGTGAATTCGATGCGGAGCGGTCTTTCAAGATCTCAGTTCCACGATCTCATAAAACTCAGATGGCATGAATTTCCATCGAGGGAATAATGGTCGGTAAGGAAAATGATGAGTAAAAAATAAAATCGGTAGGGCAAACGATTAGTAAAAAAATGATCGGTGAAGAAACAAAATCGGTGAGAAAACCGATCGGTAACAAATATGACCGGTTGGAAGCAAAATCGGTAAAAAAGATGATTGGTAAGCAAAGCGATCGGTAACAAAAGCGATCGATAGGAAAAACGATCGGTAGGAAAAGCGTTCGTTAAGAAAAAATAATCGGCAATATAAATAATCGGTATAAAATCATCGGCAAGAAAGAAAATCGGTAAGAAAACCGATCGGTAACAAAAATGGTGGGGTAAGAAAAATGATCGGTAAGAAAAGCGATCGGTACCAAAAATCATCGCATAGAAAAACGATGGGTAGGAAAATCGATTGGTAAGACAAAACGATCGGTAGGAAAAACAATTGGTAAGAAAAATGATCGGTAATATAAATAATCGGTAAGAAAAACCATTGGAAAGGAAAATGATCGGTAATATAAATAATCGGTAAGAAAAACGATTGGTAAGAAAAATGATCGGTAATATAAATAATCGTTAAGAAAAACGATCGGTAAGAAAACAGAACGGTAAAAAAATCGATCGGTAACAAAAATGATCGCTAAGAAAAAGGATCGGTAGGAAAAACGATCGTCAAGAAAACAGATCGGTAAAAAAACCGATCGGTAACAGAAATGATCGCTGAGAAAAAGGATCGGTAGGAAAAACGATTGGTAAGAAAAAATTATCGTTATGAAAAATAGTCGGTAACAAACATTACCGGTAGGAAAAACGATCGGTAAGAAAATCTTCCGTTCTTGGATATAAATTCAATCGTTGCTAGACACAGATACAAATACACACCTGCTCTCTTTTATTGGCCAATTAGAAGATGCACAGGACCGGAGAAATGCAAAGTTAACCGTTGAAGTAGAAATCGTCGGCTTATGTGCACGGATGAAATCGGCTTAAATCTTTGCTCATTGAGTTGCGCGACAGGACGACAAATAGCAGCACGACGGACCGTGTGCACTTCGGTCGGTCAATAAATCATCGGCATATTTCTTCTGTCCTCCAGCGCATCTATGTATATAAATATATATATGTATATACACTCGTCGATCCTCGAGGACCTTTTTCTTTCAGCGAAACCGTCATTGGAGTATTTTTCGCCTTATACTCGGACAGGTGATGCGTTTCCGAGCTTTTCTTTTCTCCTGCCGCCCTTTTGCCAGGTATAGACATGTGCTCTCGAAAAAAACAAGATGGCGATTGCTTACACTATCCGACATTTTTTTGTTCAATTTCCATGAAATTCTACGGATATATATATATATACACACATTGAGATGTTGAATAAGCTCTAGCTTTTTTTTTCATGAATATTAACGCTGTATTAAAAAAAAATCATTCCTAATGCTGTCAACCGTTTCGAAACTGTTTTTTGGATTCTGGTATCTGACATGAGTCTTCATGAAGCCTCCAATTCAACACATCAAAATCATCATTTGTGAGGCGTCTAAACCAATCTCTGTATGGTGTTTCCGACAGAGCATGGTCGCCGTAAGTCTCAACGAGAATTCTGTGTGTCTCAGCTGCAGACGTTTTAAAATTAAAGTAGTGCAGTAAAATTCCCAGCAAATATTCTTTTTTGGCACAAAAGTTGACATGTTCAACACGAGGATAAAAAAGTTGTTTACACTTCGGCAAAAAAGACATACACTGAATTTCAAGCTTGCTTATAGTACTTCTACATAGATGCGTTACCATCTTATTGTTAAACTACACGCACGCAGTTCGGGTAACGCTATCTGTTGGAACATAGCGAGAACTTATTCAACTTCTTAATGCACACGCGCGCGCCAGCACACACACACACACACGCGCGCGCGCGCGCATATATATATATATATATATATATATATATAATTTCATTAGTCGCGCGCACATCCGGTTGTTATTTCGTGGCGGAAACGCGCGGATAATTTCTCGGTAATAGGATTCTCAGTTGCTCGCGGCGGAAGAATCGAGAGATAATGGAGAACGAAGGATAGAAGAGCGCGCGACGAGGAAAGAATATGTGTACGTTGCGGCGCGCGAGACAAAGAAAGAGAGTTATGAGTCCGCGCCTATATACCGGGTGTCCCGTTCGAACCATTGTAACCTCCGAGCCTCTATCTCGGAAAATGTGCGTCAGATCGAAAAATGTTTCGAGCAAATATTGTTCGGTCTTGAAGGGCGGAAAAGATAGTTATCGCTGTTCGACCTTGAGAATGACCAGGGAGCTCATGGGAGGCTAGGATACAAGTTTTTGCATGGAAAGCTACGTTTTTTATTGCGTGTTCTTGTAACTCGTGTCGTGAGCTTTTCAAAATACTGGGGATTGGGGCTTTTTCGTTTAGTCCTCGAGCTCTGAGACTCGAAAGTTGCAATACGGATGTGGCGCCGCTGGATGCAAAGCTTGCGTGGGCTCAGCTTCACAAGTCTACCTACTCATGTCTTCTTTTCTTGCGACTCTCTGCCCCCCGTACTCATTTTTTCACAACTCAAGGTGGGATATACGTTTAGACGGGAAAAAAATGAGCAGTTTTGAGGGATTTTTCAAACTAAGAAATAATTATACTGCATTAAGGTCTTAGGCCACAGTGACGGGTATAAAATCATGTGCTAATTTAACCATTTTTTTCGCATGAAAAAGTGATTCACTCTTAAAATTAATTACACATCTATTTAGTATGAATATCAAGCTGTTGGAAAATATCTTTTTTTTCGATGTACTGTTTTCTCGAAACAGCTTTTTTCCAATTGGCGTAACAAATAACTTCAACAATTTTCACCCGATTTACTTCAAATTCAAAAGTTATGTTCCTAATTGCATTTCGCAGAAGAAATACGTACGGAATTTCTGATTAATCGAAAACTTTCCATTTTACGAGCAGTTGATGAGCAGTTATAACGAAAATTTTCACTGAAAATTCATTTCTTAAGTTCAACTACCTACAACTTTTGAATAAAACAATATTTTTTAAATTCGGTACGTACTTCTCTAGGTATTCTAATGTAGATTGACGAGGATTTTTGGTTTTTGTTGTAGGTAAAAAATTGTGGATACTAAATGTCACGCCGCGGAGCGCCTAAAAAAAGATAACGAAAGGAAATATTAGTAGTCGGCCATTTTGTACATCGAAGAAAAAATATATATATTTTTTCTAACAGCTTGATATTTATGCTAAATAGATGTGTAATTAATTTTATGAGTAAATCACTTTTTCATACGAAAAGAAAATTGTTTGATTCGCACATGATTTTATACCCGTTACTGTAGCCTAACCCTAACTTTAAAGAGACGAAAAAAATGTCTGAAGGTCATTTGATTGATTTCGAACGTGGTACAGGCAGTGGTGAAAATTTTATTTTTGACAAGGCCATAGCTTTTGCGTTCTCAAGGTCATCGATTGTCATCAGGCTTGTTACAGGCATGTTAAATTCGCACATGATTTTATATCCGTACTGTGGCCTAACCCCTTAACGTGACCACCCTAAATATTTCCGTTGCCTTTAGAGTGACGAAAAAAATGTCAGGAGGTAATTTGATTGATTTTGAAGGTGGTACAGGTTGATACAGTGGTGAAAAATTTATTTTTGTCAAGGCCATAGTTTATGCGTTCTCAAGGTCATCAATGGTTTTTCAAATGGGAACATGTTTTTTTTTTTTAATTAAGACGTTGTAGCTGATATTCAGACGAATCCAACGACCTATGACATCAGGACCTTGAAATGATATCATAGGTCATTGAATTCGTCTGAATATCAGCTACAACGTCTTAATAAAAAAAAAACATGTTCCCATTTGAAAAACGATTGATGACCTTGAGAACGTAAAAACGATGACCTTGACCAAAATAAATTTTTCACCATTGTATCAGCCCTCCGAAATCAATCAAATTACCTCCTGACATTTTTTTCGTCACTCTAAAGACAACGGAGATATTTGGGGTGGTCACGTTAAATGGTCCACCCTGTATAGTTCCATCGTCTAAAGAAAAAAAAAGGAATCGTTTTTTTTATGGTTGTAAATGTGTATCCCGCCTCAAAGATGTATTGCCCGTACATTCCCTACCAATAATGAGTTTCGGTGAGAATTTTTAACACTTTGCGAGAAAATTGAAAGCTGAAAAAAAAATCAACCGTATCGACGATCTTAAAAACATTGGTTTTGAATAATAAGAATGCCAAAAATATATAAATTAATTGTTTAAACTAAAGATTGTTCAAAAAATCTCCTGTCAACTAAATTTTTTGTGACATTAAATGAATTATGATATTTTTTCGAATACATATGATTTTTAAAAAAATTATCTCTCTATTTCGAAAATCCCGTTTTTGGAATTTTTCAAAAGCTGTACCTATGACACTGTTCGTTCAATACCCCGAACACTTCTTGGATTTAACATTGAACATTTCTCCGAAAACACATTGAAAATTTGGGACTTTTCATCAATTTTTTTAATTAAAAAAATTAAAATTAAAATTGAAAGAAAATCCTTGAAAAAATCTTACCTATTCAGAAAAATCTACGAATTCATTTTATAATATAAGAAAATTAGTTTACCGGACATTTGTTGAACAATTTTTTCTTCTAACAATTTACTTCTAACTTTTTTGCATTATTATTACCGGAAATTAATGTTGTTAGCATCTTCAATATGGTTGATTTTTAAAATAATTTTGATTTGATTTTGAAACCCAAACAAACTCAAAATTCTCGCCGAAATTCACTTTTGGTAGGGAATGTACGGGCAATACATCCTTAAGGGGGGCAAGTTGTATGAGTCGAAAAAAAACTTTTTTCAAGGCCAATATATTTTCACAGTATATCATCTTATAAATGTTCTCTAAAAATTTCAAGATAATCGGATCAAAATTGACAGATTTATAGGCTGTTATGTTAACACTCGTCTAAACGGTTGGAGCGTCCTTCGAAACTTTAAACGGTTTTTTTTCTCGAAAGTACGTTTTCAGAGTCCGTGAGCGAAATATCTCGAAAACTACTGTATTGATCTTTCTGAAATTCTTAGGACTTTTTCTAGACGTAAAAAAACTTTTTGATCGAAGAAATTTTTTTCCTATGTATACTTTCGATTTGATGAACGAAAAAAATTCCCTTTTTCACAAAAAACAAGAGTCCCACTTTGAAAAAGTGACGTTTTTTTTTTAATTTTGCATTTCGAAAATTTCTCAGATGATCACAGGAGAAACTAATATTCTAGCGAAAACTGTTTGATTTTTTAATATATAAGGTAACCTGGTTCAGAAGGGCATTGCTCGCTGCCAAAGACATTTTCGAGAGGTGCTTTCCGTAAATTGGCTGTAACTCAATTATAACTGATTATTTTTGCACAAAATAATTACAGAGTGTTCCTCAGATGCTATTTTTTCATATACCTCATTTTTATAGAAATTTATCATCACGATTTTCTGAAGAAAAAAAATCCCAAAAATGAGCAGTTTTCAATTGTCACAACTAGGCATACCCGTTAAGTTGGTGATACCTTCAGGCGAGGATTTTTTTTCTGATTTTCATGATTTAAAAAAAAAACAAGGATTTCTTCACCATTTTTGCGACTTAGGTTATGTTTTATTATTACTTCTACCTCTTACATGGTTTTTTGAAACTACTAATCGTTGAAAATCGCGGATGTATGGCACGGTCTTCTAAACTGCATTTTCAAAACTGGCGTGACGTATAGCTGAAAAACTAATCGACCGACTCTGATAAAATTTTTGAAAATTCAAGCAATAAAGTATTTTTGTTGCAAAAAGTAGCCATTTTTTTTCGGAAAATTAAAGATTTTCCTTTCAAAGCGTACCATTTCATTGATTTTCAACATCTCTCACTTTTTCTTGGTTCATATTCTGCGTATGAGTATTAACGGGGGAAAAATCTTCGTTGATTTTTTGTCAGATTAATCCCGCCGACGCTACGTGTCACGCCATCTGACAAAATCCGCAGCAACCCGTTTAGAAGACCGTGCCATGCCTCCGCCATTTTTGAAGAGTGATAAAAAAATTCATGTAATAGCCAAAAAAAGTAATGAAACATATCCTGAGTCTAACAATGAGTGAACAAATCTTTCCTTAAAAAAAAAAAAATAAGAAAATTTGTTCGTTACCCAAAGGTATATGTGTGGTGTGAGACACCCTGTATGTATTTGTTACGGCGAGGCTGAGGGGCAGACAGCAGTTGGTTGGGCTGCTCGCCCACCGTCGGATCACCGTGCGAGAGGTTAGGTAGCCGTATATCTATATGGGTGTACGTGCATCGACAATGGGTGCGTGCCTGGCCGCGCTGCTCGTGGCGACTCACGTAATTACGAGCGGCTGTTACATACCACCACAGCGGGCGGGGACCTTCGATTTATGGCCTCGGACGTGTTCATTCTCTTTGGGAAATGCTTCTCGCATCGACTCTCAAATTAACCAAGCATGGAAATGCTCGTCGACTCGGAAGATGCGCGTTTATACACTTAACCTAAAAATACACGCGTCTATAAGCTGCCCACGGAGGGGAGGAGAAGCGTGTGCATTTGAGGTTATGTTATTGCAAACTTTAAACCGTCTTGAAAACAGTACGACGCACAGTGCATAGGGCCTAAGACAAAATCCAAAAAACTAAGTTTACATTCCCGTCAAGTTGTGGTTATTTTTGTAAACCATATTACGCCAATACACGACTCCACGCATTTAGTAATCTGCCCTTTATTGTCTTTAGCAAGTTATAACTACCGTCATTAAGGGGAGACATACACCTAGGAGCCGGAAAAAGGTCATTTTTGTGAATTTTTTCAAGGAAAACTATTTGAAATTTCGGATTATGGTTTTAATTATCTAAAAGTATAGACACTCAAAAATATGTTTAATTTTCTTTATTTAAAAATATCAAAAATATACAAGGATATTGTATGATCCTTGGAGGGTCGTAAAAAAATCTACGTATACGGGTACGCACTGGCGTTTCCTCAAAAAGCATCTGAAAGAAAAAAACCAAAAAGATTATTAAATTAGATACTATGATCTAGTACTTGTCATAGCCGATTTTGAAAATATCGATTGATGACAAAATGGCGGACGTTTGAACACAAATAGTGATTTTTGGGCCAAAAATTAGTTACTATTTTGCCTATAAAGCAAAAACTAAGTAACGGAAAAAAAATCCTATGACAAGTACTAGATAATGGTGTATAGAATAACGACAAAAAAACCTCAAGGCAATCAGTTCATTGGTTTTCGAGAAATTTTGGGTACCGATTTGAAGAGCGTGGTTTTGAGAAAAACGCGTTTGAAAATTTGGGAATGAATAAATCATGAAATTTGTCAATAAATATCGAAATATTAACTTGCCGTTTTCACCAGATATTCTGGAGACCGCGAACTTCACGAAAATGGAAAAAAAATCGATTTTTTTTTTACCATCTAGGTGTATATCTCCCTTTAAGGTCTTCGGAATATAAATAAAAATTGATTCATTATCATTCACCATTTGTTGTTCGTGCAAATCGTATTATACCGAAAGTTTTACATATTTTTGAAAACCAATTATGGAGTTCACAGGTCGAGGTATGTTCTTTAAAACATTGTTGTAAATAGGTCTTTGAATTGTTCCTATCGTTGTTTACAAATCCTGGAACTTAGTGTGCAAAACTTAGTGCACTTGGTTGTATTGTTAAACTTTAATGATGGTTTTGAAAAAGGTGTCGAAAAGTGGTTTGAGATTTTTGCTTATAATAATTTCTATATCAATATAGATTCATTTTTTGCGTCTGCTTACGGATCATTTTTTTTTCAATGTTTTTTTTTCAAAAAGGCATTTTTATCAAAAACTCCCAACTTGCAGATGTGTGGATAGAAAATTTTAGAAAATAAAAACTAAAAAACTCGCAGTTTTCAATAAAATTTGTTCTGTATTGCAACTTCAACAATATTCTGACCAATTTCACGAAGAAATAACAAAAGAAAGTCACACCCGTAAATAATCGAGAATAGACTCAAACAAAGATCTCATAAAAATACTTCTAATAACTTCTGAACCTCTAATATCCAGCAAAAAAAAATAATAACTAAGAAAGAGGTTAAAGCCGATAAAGAGGTTCAAAAGTGTACAATTTCAGCAGACGACGCCTCCACTTCCTACAGCTTAGACATCGAACTGTCTAGTGCCGAAAAAACTTCAAATTCTGACTACATTAGGGATCAATGGGATAGTTTTTTAAATAAGATTAGAGATAGCTGAAACATTTTTAATAAGAAATAAAAATGATTTCCGCATTTAAAAAGATTTATGATTTTTTACCCATTTCCCCCATACATTCGATGCACTGTGCGACGCATGTACGTAATTCTAACCTAAAAAGGGGAATTTCCGCGCCGAGCCAGGGGCGTCGAAGAAAACGACTGGACTAATGACGCAATTAAGAAACGGGCGCGCTTCCGGAGGATGCGTTTGCCGCGCTATTTCGGACACTCGCCACGCGCCAACCGGAAGAGTTTCCGTTCAGTCGGCAGGCCGATGATTTATGAAACGCCTACGCGACCCCGATGATTTTTTGCACGAAAGGGATAACGAGCAATTGAAAAGAACGCGTCGATGCGTTAAACTTTTACGAGTGGTTGGATTTATCGTTATTATTATTATTTTGGCAAAGGAAAGCCCGCGGATTATTGGGAGATGCTGTGCGTACGCAAGAGCAATACAAAGACCGGTATTTTGCAATTTTATTCGGCTTGAAACCGGCTCGAGTGTTTTCATCATCGCTTCGTTTTGTCTCGTTCTCTATCTTTCTCTCTCTCTCTCCTTCTCCCGAGGTATACGCGATCGCACGTACAACGCTAATACGATATAAATACCGATCTCGGTACGCCGAGTATTTGCTCATACGTGTGTGTGTGCGTGTGTAAATAACGTTGCGTATGTACGGAGCAATGAAAAAAAAGCCATTGAGTAAAAGCATGTTCGCGTTAATATGCCTGAAGCAACGAGAGTCAATAGTGCATTTTTAGCCCTTCGCTTGCGGCTGAGCTACTCGCCAGTTGGTGGTGGAAGAGGGCGGGGTGGGGGCTTGAAACGGATCGGTAATATTGCGATATGTGACATTTCAGCACAGATGCCCATTGTGCCATCCGAGGAGAGGCCGTATTGCAATCTCGCCTCGTTACTCTATAGCTCGGTACTGCAATAGTGCGATCTGCCGATTTCTCATGAATATCGGTATCGCGATTACACTCAAACTCGCCATTTTGCATAGATTGAAAACTCAAAATGGCGGATACCGAAATGTAGGAAAAGCGTTGGACGATCGCAATTTCGATGAAAATCGGTATCGCGATTACACTCAGATCCGCCATTTCGCGTAGAGTATTAAAATTCAAGATGGCGAACCGTGGGAAAATCGTTGGATCGTCGCGATAATCGACATCTGGGGTTTTTTTTTTGTTCGCGAGTTCGAATCCACCGAGATCCAAGATGGCGGATCGGAGATGCGACTTCGCCACGATATTTAGACGATTTTCGATGAAAATCGGCATCGCGATCACACTCAAGTCCGCCATTTCGCGTAGAGTATCAAAATTTAAGATGGCGGATACCGAAACGTGGGGAAAATCGTTGCATCGTTGCGAAAATCGGTAACCGCGGGTTTTTCGGGTCGCCGATTTCGAATCCACCTAGATTCAAGATGGCGGATCGGAGATGCGACCTCGCCGCGATATTTGGACGCTTTTCGATGAAAATCGGCATCGCGATCACACTCAGATCCGCCATTTCGCGTAGAGTATCAAAATTCAAGATGGCGGATACCGAAACGGTGGTAAAATCGTTGCATCGTTGCGAAAAACGGTAACCGCGGGTTTTTCGGGTCGCCGATTTCGAATCCACCGAGATCCAAGATGGTGGATTCGAGATGCGACCTCGCCGCGATATTTGGACGATTTTTGGTGAAAATCGGCATCGCGATTACGGTCAGGTCAAATCCAAGATGGCGGACCAAAATCGGCAACTTTATCGTTGGTTACGTCGGGGAACAAAATGGCCGCGGCGCGTTGGTCGATTTGTGTTTTGTATTGTGTGCCGAAGGAGGCCGCGCGAGCGGACAACGACGATGATGCATAGCGAAGTGTGAAACGAGCGTAAAACGATGAGGCATATGGGGGCGCGCGCACGCGTTCGTCCATGAAAAAGCCGTCGTGTTGCAAAGTCGCGACGGATGTCACGGTGAACGGAGGGTTGGCGCAACCTCGCTCGAGGTCGCGCTGACCTCAAAAAAATCGTCGCGCGCCTCCTGGCGGCACCATGGCCGAAGGAAAAAGAGAGCGCCGATTTGCGGGCGGGGGGCAACAAACCGTGTCCCTATCGGCGCGAGAGATCCGGTCGTTTTCTTCCTCAATTTGACTCATCGTAAAACTGTCGTTCCGCTTCCTCGGCGACGTTCCGGCTCTAACCTCAAAAGTACGATTAGGCACACGCACACAAGCACCGTAAGGGGCACTGGAGTGGCACGAGTGTTCCGTCCAATTTGAAGGTTATTTTCCGGAACTTTCATCCGCTAGCTGCCCCGTAAATTCCACTTACTGCATATTATCGAAAAATATAAAAAATACAAAATGGAGGACGCGAGAAAAATTGCAATAGAGTCGAAGATCGGTATGAAAAACGCTCGGTGCGAAAAATAATCGGTAAAAAAAACAATAGGTGAGAAAAATAGTCGGCAAGAAAATCGATCGATGAGAAAAAAGATTTGTAAAAAAATCAGTTAAAAAACGATCGTTAAGAAAATCTTCCGTCGTCGAGCTGCCCCGTAAATGCCGCTTACCTAATATCATCGGGAAATATACAATATTCAAAATGACGGGAGCGAGATAAATATAAATAAAACCGATTTACTTGAAAATCGGTACTTAGCGATTTTTGCATTCTCCAAGCCGGAATTTGATCTATGAATCATTTGATTCACAATGGCGGATCGGACCATCTGCCATGGGGGAAAAAGAATTAACCCAAAATGGTCACCGGGAAAAAAACGAAAGCGATTTACAGGAAAATCGGTAGGTACTCTGGGGTTTTCGGCCCCGCCGATTACGAACTCGCCCTCTATGTTCTCCGATCCAATATGGCGGTCCGGGAAAACCCACAGTCGAGAATAAGAAAATACAAAATAACGGGAAAAAAATCAGCGTTGAGTAAAATCATGAAAGATTTTCGTAATTTTCCGAGCGGATAGAAATATGTGTGTGTGTGTGTATCCTGTAAATTGCAATTCGTTCGAACAGTTACGCCATTGTGTGGAATGCGGTCGCGAACGTTATCGCGAAACTCTCTCGCTCTCTCTCCCACGCCAACCCACAATGGCCGCGTTGTTATTGCAAATAATTATTTACTCATTCAACTATTTCTTTCTACCCAACACAAGCGCCCTCACGCAGGCACTGAGCGAGTTCGATACGCTAAAGTTTCACGTACGTCCGCGAGTGTGACTTTAGGAACACGAGTACACGCGTGAAAAAAATAGTCAACCGGAAGTGAGCCGCGTTCCAAACTTCACTGATGTAAAAAATAACGGCTGTAAATTTCTATCATAGCATCGCTGCGAATATAGTCACGAATTGCTTTTTCCAACGTGTTCGTGACCGCCACAAATAGCAGGAGAAGGGAACGCGCGTGTTTTCGCGCATTCGTGCGATACAATTCTTCGAGTGTTTCCTGTTGTTGCGTCTCTGCACGTATATTTCCTCTTCTTGGGCAACTTATTTTTCGTCGCGCGGAGTTTGACATATATATAATTGAGATATATCGAGTCATCGGTACGAACACGGCATACGATTCGTCATAATTATCCCGAGAAAACGAGGATAATGACGCGCAAGGTGACGAGCGAATAACAGACCGCTAGGGAGGGGGGGCTTTAAGGGTGACTTTGCAATCGTGAATAAACGTGTTTGGCACATTGCCTCGAGATTGAAATCCATAAGTGATCTACTCGGGGTAGTAAATAATCAATTAATCGACCAATATATTAATAAGAATAACAAAAATAATAATAATTCGAAGAGGAGGGAGCAAATAAAGAGTGTCTCAAAGTGACTTGACGTTTTAATTTATTAATAAAACGTATTATTTATTTAAAAAGTGCGAATAGTTTTTTTAAAATATAAAGTACAAACATGGAGGTTATGTGTGGAACACAATAGCTGATAAATGCGATTTGACTGCTTTCATTGGGGTTTTCTAAAAGGAAAGGTGTATGTCAATGATCCACGGACCATTCCTGAGCTCAAGAAAGCAATTGGACGCACCATTGAGAAGTGAGATGCAGTCAGAGTCGTGAATAAACGGGCATTTTTAATAATTTTTTTCTTAGTGATTAAGTTTGTTTTACAAAAGTGGTTACACAGACTTTTTATGTTATATTTCAAGTTGACTTGTACAAATTTTCGGAGAAAAATATTGATTATTTATAATAATATCGCCATCTTTGTCGGACCCCCTTCGGCATGTAGTGCTTTACGGTGACCACCATAACATTTTACTGGATCATCTGAAATAATAAAAACCGTAAAAAATCATTAGTTTAATAATAAATCTAGTCCTTAATCGAAGCGTTTTTTTTTAATTAACAAAATGGCGGCTTCCGACAGATAACTTTTGATTTTCGACCAAAAAATCGCTCGTTTATTGTTTAAAAAAATACACATTTTCAACAAAAATGAAAATCCTTCGATTAAGGACTACTTGTTAATGCTATCAATAAGCATACCAAATTTCATCAAAATTCATCGAGTGGTTTTTTATTTATAGTGGTCACCGACTTGAAAAACACAGTTTCGAGAAATGCGCGTTTAAAGTTTTTCGATGTGGAAACAGTATCATATGTTCGTAAAATGTTGAGCTCGATGGATGAAGCTAAACTTTTTTTTATGTATTTTCATCCACTGAATCCGAATATCACAATTTTTTGCCGAAAAGTCGAGCATTCAATTGCTTATAGCCAATTGTTGAAACAATTTTTTTTTAATTAAAATTTTTCGGGACGAATTATTTTTTTACAAAATATTTTGGGCAATTTTAACACGAACGTGTTCTTTATAAAATTTTGCTAAAGTTCATAGTTTTTGAGTAATACATTTTTGAAATTTTCTGAAAGAGTTTTCCAATTTTACACTTGATTTATGTATAGAAGTACTAATTAAAAAAATACTTACATCGAATCATCAATTCCCGGCCCATACAATAGGGCTTCTGCCGATGTGGAAGCTTCCAAAATATCAATTTGTTGTTGTCTTCGAACCGAACATTTTCAGTTACGAACAAGACTATTTATAGAATATAATAGGGAGGGTCGAAAGCGGTTGCTGGCAGCTGCCGTCCGCTACCTGCCACGGGGACCCGACGCCCCTTCATTAATTGTGGGATATCCCGGAAACTATTCACCGGATTGACTTGAATTTTTCAGGGAATATTTTCGAAACATCACACTTTAAGAATTTTTTTTTGAAAATTCTGACTCCATCTCACCCCTTAATATCCCCGATAGTCAGTCATAATATTTGCAGATTGACGTCATATGGAAATCATCCAATGACTTGTTGGTGAATTCACTGGGTTAGCACTGGTAGTAGACATGCCATGCAAGCAATATGATGGCGATATGCATGTTTCTCAGTGATACATTAGATGGGCGCAACATGACGGCGATATGCGTGTTTCTCAGTGATACATCATATAGAGAAGATATATATGTTTCTCAGTGATACGTTCGATGAGCGCAATTTAACGGCGATATGCATATTGATAAAAATAAAAAACGATAAAAGTCGGCAAAGAAAGAAAAAAAGTTTACACAAGTGTTAGAATGGCTGAGTACACTGAGAAAAAAATGTAATTGAATCAAAAAAATACATTGGTTGATCCAAATAAATGTGCTGCTGCGGAGTGCTACCGATATATGAGATTGTTACAATACTATAAAATATTTGAAAATGTGATTGATTTAAATAACATATTATTTTATTTGAAAAAGCTCTTCTGTTCTCTGAATATCTACATTATCTGTCAAATAAAATTATATTCTATTGAAATCATTCTAGATATATTACGTAGATGTATGGATGAAATATCTAGTATGGATTCTTTACTGCATCGAAACGAATATGCCATGGGACATAAGTTTTTCAATTTGTTTTAAATCTTAAATAAAAAGTGAGCATTAGAATGATCATCCACTATAATAATAGACAGAATATCAGATATCCAATGGAATATCCATGGAGAGAATATGAGATATTCAACTGATTGGAACAGATACTACACTTTGATCTTAGCCACAGGCCAAGAAGCGATACTCTAGAATTTCTCCGGCGTTTAAGTAGATTATCAGTTCGCGCTACGCTTACGAGAAACGAGCGCGCGTGCGGCTTCTAGCGGTTACTCCGAGAACTACGGGTTTCCTCACACCTATAGTTTCGGTGGCGCTCGGCCATGATTTGGTTGAATTTTTTCCACCAAATGTGCAAGAAATAAATTTTATTTTCGCATAACTTTGTAACCAATTCAGACATTTGCATAATATTTTTCAATAAAAATAAAATATTAATATTTTAATGAATAATGTACTTGGAAATCAATATCGGATATAGTGAAAAAAATAAAACAACATATTTACTCAATAGAAATTTTATCCGAATCAAGCGAGCGAAATTCAATTTTTCTTGTATACTCGAATCAACCATATTCACGTTATGAATTAAAGCGCCTTTCTTGTGTGTTGCAGAAAATTCATTCAAAACTATATAATTTGTTCGCGATAATGTTTTAGATAGTTTCAATAATATATTGTTCTCGGCTAACAATCTATCTTTTGAATGAAAAAAAAACTTTTAAGTTTACCATGTTATTAAAGTCAATAGCGTTTTGTTTGGACTAATAAACCCGATTATTTACACCAACAATTTTATAATTGAATCAACGCAATTTCATTCAATAACACCAATGATATTGGATCAATGATGTTTTTTTCTCAGTGTAGGTAGCGTGCTCAGTTCTAGAATTAGAAAACGTAGGTTAAAATCCCGAGGGTAGGTAAAAACTTTAACGAAGCAGGATACGTATTAATCCAATTATCATATAGGCAGGAACATAAATAAAGCATATGGAAACAATAAAATACTACCGGATTTATTTTATTCAACATTTTTGGATATTTTTTTAAATTTTCCACGTTGTAACACCGATATGAGTTCCATAGGAGCACTACAATTTCTTCACGCCGTGATACCCATTGAACCCCATATACACTCACTTATTGTTGGATATTCGTGAGCCAATTTTGCTAGTGCTGATGAATTCACTGCATTCAGATTTGCGTGAGAACAACTTCGCTTCAGTTGGATTTGTTATTGTGAATCATCATGTGATGCAAGTATGACTTGAGGGGGAGTACTCATAAAGGACACATAGCTGTGTGAATTTCTATGCCTCATAGAAGATCAATATACGATGCGAATATGAGCTACATGTGTCTACCTGGGATGGCAATGGGTATGAATGACAATACGCCTAGCTCCATATGGAGAATGGAGGCGGGAATAAGGGGCAAACCCATCCTAACGGGCCCTGGAAATGAAGGGAGCCATGGAGGAGGTAGATGTGTGTGCAATATGGCAAACGATAAGAGACGAATATATAAAAGGAGTAAGAAAAATAATCAAAAGAGCTATACGGATAAAAAGCGATCAGGAAATACAACAAGACTGGAACAAAATTGAGAATTGGACGTATTGTAGGGAGTACAAAAATCGAAAACAACGTATATAAATGGAAGAGTACTGGGAAGAGAAGGGCATATAGGGAAGAACTAAAGGAAACATGGGCCAGGTTAAGATGCGGAAATGTAGGAAAAGGAGGTAAAAAGGGATACGCAGATACTGTATGCCGGTGTTCTAGGAAGGAAGAAGAAAGTTTGGAACACATACTTGAATGCGGGAAAATAAAAGAAAAATTAATAAGCAAGTGGGAGATGGTTTGGAAAGTGGCGAAGACGCCACAAGGAGGAGGCACTAAGAGGAAACATCAATGAAAAAATAAAAGGGAAACCAATCAAAGAATTGTGCGAATATGTAAGAGCCTTCGAATGCATAGTAAGAAAGGAAGCATAAAGGAGAAAAGGGACGAAAGAAAAATGTTAACAAAATTATATGTAAACATTTTTTTTTTTTTTTTGAAAAACAAGCCTCCGTTTAATGTACTAAAAAGTAGGAAATAATTTTTTTTATAAATCACCTATATGTGACTATAAATAAAAGCTTGGGGCGCTCAACTTTTAAAATGTTTAACGAATTTGATGAATTCGGTTTCATTAACCGTGTTTCATTTGGCACAATGATAATTAGAGAAATTGTTATCGAACGGTTATACTCAGTTTCAGGATTTGTATTTAAGAAATATAAAGTTGTTTTACAGTAAATTAAATACAGTTGATGTGTTAACGGTAAATAAAGAATTACAGCCCTAAATTTTGAGCGCCCCAAGCTTTTATTTATAGTCACATATAAATGTGACTATAAATAAAAATTCTCGGCGACTCGGTGACTCGGTAAACAAATTATTTTCTACTTTTTAATACATTAAATAAAAGCTTGTTTTTTTAAATATTTTTTTCCATATAAATTATTTTCTACTTTTTAGTCTTTAATTGATGTGACTAGTTAGTTGTCACTAATAGTTCACTAGTTCACGAGTTTGTACGTTAGGAACATGGACTGGTAAAAAACAACAAAGACTGTAATTGGGATTGAACTGATGCCTAATTGCTGCATATAAACTTTTCTCATACAAACATAGTCGGCTACTAATTTGTTTGTATGTGTTAGCGAGATTTTATATCAATGGTTAGATATCGCCAATTTTACATGAAAAGTTGAAAATGTAATGATTTTTTTTCTACGTTCAATCATGCATCGTCATCTTTTAAACGCAGGTTTGCAAAATTTCAGAGCTCTAAGTAGTAGGGGAGTGGGTGATATATCGATTTTTCGTTTTGCATCTCGAAGAAAGTCAAGCTAACTGGAAGCTTGTAAAAAAAAAGAAACGTGCAAAATGGTATCCAATGTACAGAGTAAACCCGTGTAAAAATCCGCAAGAGTATAATTGGAAATAAAAAACTATACTCCATTAATAATAATAATACCAAACCCCTCTCAAATAACTGTGTGGATGGTCATTATTGTTTTTACAATGATGGTATCTATTGTTTCTGCATTCATTAAAATAGCGACTGTAAAGAATTACAAAAATAATAATAATAATAATTAATAAATGTAGTATATTATTTATTACAATAGTAATAATACATAATAATGACAGTCAATAATATTTATTATTAATAATAATTCATAATAGTTCATATTATTTATCAGTAATTTTTAATAATAATAGTTATTCATGATTGATAACAATCATTATTATCAATAGACGTTTATAATCATAAGAAGCCAATAATAATAATAGTGATGCAAATATTGTTTCGAATATCTTGTGGGATTTTTTGTTCACACCTATTTGAATTTTTGTTTCGAACAAAGCGTATTTGCCTTGTCGTACGAAACGTTTCATCGTCCGACCGGGCCACGTCATCGACTAAGCATGTCCGGTTCGCTTTACTAATATAAGTTTGTTCACGTTAGATCCATATATTATTATTCTTATAGGTCCAAATATTGTGTTTTTTTTTAATTAATAAATAATAATTTCGAATATTTTTTTACAAATAAAACATAAAAATAAATCGATTATGATTATTATTATTTGTGTATAGTCAGGCGATAATAGCGACACGCATACAGGTGATACATACAAAACGACAAAAGTTAACGCAATCGTCAAGGACAAGGCTAAAAAAAGGCTCCGCGCCTTACAATCGAATGGTAAGAAAAAAACCGCACGCGAATAAGACAGAAATGTTTACCGAGAGTCATTTTTTTCTGCCGTCGCGCGGCCTATAAGTCGGTATTTATTTACGCGTCAAAAAGTGCGCGATCTTTTGGCAATTTTTTCCATGGAGTTGCGGAAACAGAAGAGGATAGTGAAAAAATGGCGAAAAAGAAAAATTTGCGACTTGGTGTCTTTGACATTTTGTCAAGGTCGTTACGACCGAGGCCGAGATTGGGCGAATAAGAGAA